>QXVX01006946.1:19861-79236 GCA_013436065.1 Halocynthia aurantium
TATGAATCTTCTAATATTTTATAAATTTCTCTTACTTGGTTTACATGTTACTGGTTTTGCAAATCTGTCGTAGAATACGGCTTTGCATCCTCCACACTTGTTCATGCGACAGTGTACATCTCTTTCTTGGTGTCCTGAACATTCCGCTCTCAAACAGAGATCAACTTTGCAGACGGAGGGTTTAGTACCCTCACAATTGCCTAATGAAGAAATAAAAAAATGATTTCGACATGCTGATTTTACACTATGTAAAGAAGCATTGGTAATTTACAGGCGACTGATAAAGAAGAATGTCTTACAGTCTACTTCGTTATAATAGGGATCGAAGAATCTTGCTTTTCCACATCCGCCACTGCAGTAGTCATTGTAACAAGTTGCTCCAGTTTGTTTGGGACAAGTCGCGGTGTCGCAAGGAGCCGCATAGCAATACAACTTCCTAGGGCAATTTTTCACTGTAAATGACATCAATTTCATCAAACTGGTATAAGGACAAAAAAAATTCACAAATTTATTAACTTACCTGGTGGTCGCAGCGACAGACCATTTGTATATACAAGGAAACATGCCAATAGAATAAGGTGACAAACTTTTGAAGCCATTTCCCTCTATTTTTTGTCTGCTGTAGTAGTACTACGTTTCTCGAGCAAACTCTTGATATGCAGTACGAAGAGTTTCCGTACTTATATACTCTCTGAAGAGCTGTCTGGATACCTTTGGGCTATTTCATTGGATTCACGTAAATAAGTTTTTAATTAGGCATTGTGGTTTTTGAATAAGATTTAGTGGAGCTATAAACAACACTCACACCGGTACAGTTCAACACGGTCATTATCGTCATGTTCGTCATTTAATTTTTGTAGTCATTAATAATCGCTGCCTTCCGATTGTGTAATTTATTTAATATTTTCATAATATGATTGACCCCAGATAACTTGGTCACATTCAAGTTTACTTTTCCTATGGAAATACTGATGAAAAAATAGAAATGGGTATTTTTACGGAAGCAAATCAGTACTAATAATAGAATTATTGACATACATATCGTGAATTAAAATATCACAATCCTGAGGCCAAAACTTTTTGTCGTCCAATCCAAAAGATTAGTTTGTTCAAGGGTTCGTATCGTCCGTAGCAGATGTTAAATTTGAGTCATCGCAGATATGATATAATTCCAATTTAATTAATTTATAATGTGGAATGGTACGTATAGTTTATTGCATTCACTGAGGTCATTAATCTTCCAGAAATCGATGTTTCATGAAATAATAACGTAATTTAATGCTTACTGTAACATTTATACCTCGTTGATCGTTCCGGGCAAGGCCGGGTAGCTCTGTCAGAGTAAGGAAAAATTGCTGAGTATTGCATTGTAATGGAAGTGAAATGCCATTTTCGGTATTTTTGTGATTCAGCAATTTTCATGTCGTTGCTGACGTTATCCTTTCGTTGGCTGTGGTGAAGAAAATAATTTAAACTGTCTGAATTAAGATTTTAAGAAAAAGACTGTGTTTAGGCTACCCAGCTTTTAATTTTCGATCGCTTTTCATAGAAAACATTTATCTCGGGCGTTCACGCTCAGGCATTAAGAAGTTTCGTAAACATAGTTTTTCATGAACTAGACAAGGTCAGTAGATTCACCGAATACCATTGTATAGAGTGAGATGAGTTTAGGTTTTGCTAATTGATAGTAATTTTAGTCGTACGGGTTTAGATTTTCGTTTTGAATGAAATCCTAAACTATTTAAAGTAAAAATCGGCAATGCAATTATAATCTTTATTTAAGAAGATATAGTTGTACATGTCCACCATTTCACGCAGTTTGCATTATCAAGGACGCTGATATTTTAAACACCAGTATAACAGTCTTGCTAGTAAGTGCCGACTAATGTAAAAATACAAAAAAAATATATTTACAGATATGAAGGAGCAAAAAACAAATGTAATGACAGATGAAAGATTGTTTTTACTTAACTGGAACACCATTTCAGTCAAGCAACTTATAATAACGGGGGTTTATGTCTTTCTCTTTCTCAAATTCAAATTCGATGCCAGATTTCAAGTATTTTAGGGCAGACTTGTCCAACAGTAGTTTACTCTTTAGTTTTCGAAATGTTGAAAATCAGAAAGTTGCAAAAAACAAATATTAGAAAAATAATGATTGGTGTAAAAATATCATATTATAAATGATTGTTTTAACGTTTATATCAAAAGGTCACTCTCTAAGGTAAGACGTAAAGGTCATTCATCTAAGTAAGATAAATATATCGATATGGTAGGATTGAATTCGGACGTCCTTCGTGATAAGGTCCTCAAAGGGAGATATGTCATGGAAATGCCTAACACATAAGATTCACACATCACAATTGGCAAGAGATCACTTCAGAAGTAATTTAGAATTCGCACAGTGAGGTTGAATGATCTATCTTAATATCTATTAATTATATCTATTATCAATTAATCTAACTTGGTAAAAATAGGGATGGAATAACACTGACATGATATAGTACGATGTGTTCTGTGAGCAGCTTTTAGAAAGCTATTTTGCGCATATGGTAGGTACGGATGACACCGTTATATTGAAAGACAAATTATTGCACCACACGCAAAAATATCCTTGACGAAAATAAGGCAAAATTTCAATTGCGGCGCTTCTTCTAGGCCTACTACGGTAAAAGAACAAGATCTGTAAGGCAATTGGGCTACAATGATTTCACAATATAATAAAAAAGGCTTTACAAGTAAATGTCCTGAGTGTACATAAGTATAACACAGTGGAAAGAAATGCATACTAATTTATAACACCTTGCCGATTCGTGTTCGGTTGGTGTTGGTTATATACGTTTACTCTTGCTGCATAATAAGGTAATAACTAGAAAAAAAATGAAGAAAAATGTTTATACAGAAATTCATATAGATAGGTATATAATGATGCTTGCACGTAGGCAAGCATAACTTTGCTATTGTAATTCCAAATTGTACTTTTTTAAAACAAACTACAACACTCCCTTGGTCAGAGACGGTTCCAAGCAATCCTTCCAAAATTAGAAAAAGAAACTTTTTGAAGAAGAGAGTTTTGAAGAAGAATTTTTATAGAAATTTGAGTTTAGATTCGAATGTATCCTCATGCTTACATTATAATTCGCGTCGATTACAAATACTATCAGTACATCGAGGAATTTACACCATGTTCTTCCGGTTTACTATTCATATGATAGTGTCCAACATTCTGCTATTCCTTGGATTGGTCATTTCTTCTTTCGATGACCAGTTCCACAGTATCATTTTCCTTTTCTGTTATGACGAAACATTGGTTTCCACTAGTGTCAGATCAACAGGTAACTGCGGGGGACTGTTGCTGTTTTCGAATCTTTCCTTTCTGCCGTTACTGTCTGCTACTTTCCTTGTAGTGATATCACTCACTCTATGTAGTTGGGCACAGTGTTCGTCGTCAACGTTGAGATTCCGACCATTATTGTGACGAGAATCTTCGCTTGATGAAGCTAAAACAATAGCAACATCATCGCTAGTCTTCTGCATCATATAACTCGAATGCAGGTTACCATTCGGTGTGATATGGAGAAGTTTTTCATTAAGATCCTTGTTGAACATGGGAATAATTGAATTCGATTGACCGATCAAACTGTTACTATCGCTTTCTACTCCGCTCAGAGCGCAGCCGCTATCAACGGTAGTTGTAGAACTACCTGAGGTGTTTCGTCCAATATTATTATTGAATATTCCACAGTGAGCTGTTATCATTGGCAATGTAGAAAAGGAGGAATGTATTGGTGACTCTCTTGACCTCTCTTCGGCAATGTGTAGTTCTACGGCTTGCTCGACCTCATCCAATTGTTCGAAGTCATCAATGCTTCCTCCACCGCTACTACTTGTGTCCAGTCCTTCTACTGCATCATAGTTTTCTCTATCTGTGCGATGAGGGACAAGGCCAACTGATTGACTTGCGACACTGCAACTGCGTTGATATACTTCTGCTTCTGTTCCGGGCGATATATCAGAGTACTGATTTTGTTTGGAACAATTGCTCATAATTTCTTGTTGGTATTCCACGTAAAACAATTCTTTGTACAAGGGTGGAAATTGAATATGAGGGCAGTCTTGTCTGATCGAGTAGAAATATTCATTGTGCTTGCTGCTTATTGTGCGCAGTAAAGGCAAGCTCAATAAAACCTGGGAGTAAAGTACAGTTACCTGTTAGATTTGTAATGTAAGAAGTATATAACAGATTAATACTGGAATATGATTAAAGTGATGGGATTCTGCTGGTTTAGGTATGTAAAGTGTGACAGAAGCGGTTCCTGAAAAAATTGAATCTCACCAGACATAACTAATAAACTCTTTAACTAATGTGTAACTAGTCTTTTTTACAATTGTGCCATACAGTACCTTGTTGATGAGAGAGGGGTCTTCTGGATGGGACCTCATTAGAGCCTCTTGTAATAACGTCAGTAGCTTGTTGTGTATTTGATGTACTCGATTGGCGTTATTCAATCCCGGTCGATCTGATAAAAATTAGATATAGGGCCTTAGCAAGCAAGATCATAAAGTGATAAAGTGTATCAGAGTCATGTTGAATGTTATAAATCCAACATGCTCTTATCCTCGACTAACTTTAAATCATATCATAAAACATTGCTATGAATAGGAGTGTTTATTGCATGAGTAATGTGAATTGTAAATGATTTCTCACCACCGGCTATGAGTACGGTACAAGATAAGAGTGCGACCTCTTCTTCTGTGAGTCCTAATGGAGATAGACGATTGCCAAACTCGAATATGTTAGAAATGATGTCATCACAGCCTGAAATAATAAGTTCATGAGTCACACAATGTATGATTATTCAGATTCAGACAAGTTTTCATGAAATATCGTCATCAAGTTTTGCAGGAACAGCGTTTATAGTGATTATATAAATATAAAATAACATGAATACGTCACAAGTGTTTTGCGTATTGGTATACTATGCTGTAAAATGACGTATGTTACAAGGTGTTACAACTTACCAAGTTGCCTGAAGGTGTCCATTGAAGTGAAGCTTCCACCAAATAAAACAGTCTGGTTTTGGTAATTAAACGCTCGACACATGCGAACAAGGATGAGTTCGAGACAGCCTGTAAAATTCGGTTGAATACTTGAACATTTAATAATTCGAAAACTTTGTAAAAGATCTAAGGAATTACTAGTTTCAAAAAGTCATGGTCATTCTGAAAATCACACAAGGACAGGTCGTCTCACCTGCTTTTAGTAGGATAATTTGATCGTGTTGTTCGAGATCCATAAAGACTTGAACGTTTTTTGCAAACTCCACGACATGTTGAATGGCTATTGTCACTTGTTCTGCACAAATCTGCCATTGTTCTTCCCTCCTCTACATAGAACCACAGACAAATTATTTACATATGCGACGCATTGTGAAACCTGTCTCTGATAAAATGCAACGTTTGTATTTGCTGCCTTCAGGTTTACGTTGCTGAAGATTAAGTACACGAAACTGGGACGCCTTAAATACTATTCTATCAAGTAAAATAAACATATTTTAAGTGTCACTTACCAAGTTCTTGAATCGATCAACCTCGTTTTTGTCATTTACTTTGTGAGATAGGGATGCAAGCTCTTCCAACGTGAATTGACACGTGCGGCCATATGCTTCTCGTATGTTGTTTGCTAATTCATCTAAAAGATTAGTAATTGTTTGAAAATTAGATTAAATATGATTTTGAAACATTTTAATGTCAGTTTCATATAGCTGATAACAGTTATATATCACATATTAAAGATTTATTACCTGTTGGAGGAGAATTCAACTGTTTTTGCATCGGATAATAGCTAACGTTAGGAGCAGTTTCGATTTTCACTTCGTTTCTTTCTTCCAAACCAGGTGGGCTTCTGGAATTTTCTTTATGTCCCCTATCATTTGATGACTTCATACGCACAACAACATCGTCAATTTCAGTGCCGTTAGTAGCGTTGTTTCTGGCGGGTGTTTGAATATTAGTGCTGTTGTTTATGATTGGCAAACGCATTTGTCCTTGATGTTGCTGATGATGATGATGTGATGAAGCCGAGTTGCATGAGGAAGGAGATGACATGGATGGGGAAGGAGACCCCACACTGCGATTTGATGCTCCGGTATTCATTACCGCGTTTTCATTCATATACGTAATATTGCTAGATCTGAGGTTGTCTGCTTGCATCTCGGTATGACTCGAATAAGGTGACGTCAGTTCCGTCGTGGGACAGCTAATTTTACATGTGAAAAATATGAGAAATAATTATTAGGTCAGTGTGGCTGCTTTTGGAATATCGTTAAGTGAATAAGATGCGTACCAGTTATAAATGCATTATCATACATTGCTCATTAGGAAATAACTACAGTATTCTAGTATCAGTCACAGTTGGGTCGGAAAATCATCTACTGGTTGATAAATGGGTTGCTATATTTTCGTGCTTCAATTGAGTGGAATATGTATTATCTTAACAGGGTACCGTTATTCAGACATCTGATTGCCATAACCACCAAACATAATCGTCCTCTAGCGAACGACAGTTCTACTACCATTGTAGCGATGTGTGATTATATAAAGATTCTCACCTAGAGGAATTTGTCTGAACTCCATTTTCAACGTACTGATCCATAACTTCTTGTTGTGCTTTCATTTGCTGGTGCCGCAGTACCTCCAGGTATAAGCGATCTCTCTGCTTTTTCGACATGCGTCCAAACTTTACAGCTGCGAGACATAATTCGTATTAATTACCTTGAAAATGAACTATGAAGCTATTGTAGGAAATCAGCGCTGTGTGGGACTCTAAACACGTCACCTGTGATTTTACTCCTTCTTCAAATCAGCACTATGGACTATGCTATTTCTATTCTTTTAGCTATGCAGGTAATGGCGACACGCAGGTAACTCTTTTGTGAGGACATCGCTGTGAAGAACAATGTCCCACGAAATAAAATTCGCGACCACATGGCGAAGCCCAAACGCTGTGGGGAATAGTGATATGCATTGGAAATCAAGCCGAGTTTAGAATGATTCGAACAATGGGAAGTAAATGGCAAACAGATGTGATATGTTTTGGACAAACTGTTATTTTCGATATCAAGCAAATTCGCTAGATACCGTGACCGGTACTACTAAATAATTCAATTGCACACCGGCGCTGAATAAAGGCTTGATCAGGCCATGCTACACCAGTATTTTCCAAGCCTAATCCAATCATTGAACGCCGAATTAAAAAGTGGAATGACAAAATTCAAGTTCCGTTATGACGGAGTGATATGAAGCCATTTCTGACTTGTTTAGCTTATTCACATACCCGACACTAGTAATAATGCCTAAAACGGTTGCTGTAAATTATAAATATTTATAAGCTGTTGCAAATTTGCAGGAATATACATCAATTTTAGTTCACTATAGATGTCGTCATCGGACGGACGTATATACGATAATGCGAACGTTATTTACGACGGTGAATCATCCGACTTATTTGGTCGTCCGAATGAAACTGGGTCGATTGGGTCTTAGAGAAGGGCGAAGGGGAATTTTACGACGGAAAACAAGGTATGCCGAAGCGAGGTGGGCGTCGAGGACTGCAAACAATCGGAAATATAATGACGACAACAACACCGTAGAAGAATTTCCAGTCGCGTTCAGATTTAAATGAACGAAAATGTCGTCAAATGGTTCCGCATCGCGAATATTTGGGACAGAGACGAGTTCACGACAATGTCACTAATGGATTACGAGGAGGAATACCTTGACGCTAAGTATTATCGCTAAATACCGGACGTATTGCAAATTGACGAAATTTCTTGTATGCATGAGTTGTCACAACGTGGTCTTCGCAGAAGCTCGTATAATAATTGCATAAGAAAAATATTTATCTACTGAAGGCGTGATAGTGAAAAATAATATAGTACCGTCTCTCGACATCCCAGTACGAAGACATTTTTGAAGTCTACAGTGCTGACATCGGTTTCGATTGGTTCTATCTATGGCACAGTTTCCGTGTCGAGGACAGGAATACGCCGAGTTATTTTGTTGGCTGCGTCGGAAAAATCCCTGTAAAATGGTTTATTAAAGTAAAATGTTAGTTTGTAATAAATTCAATAGTATTCATTCAGTATATAGTAGCATCTAGCAGACAAACAGACTGCTATTTTTCGGTCAGTGAATAGGCTTCAAGAACTGTTGCATAATGCTATAGTATTGTGCCACGACGCCATTTTGTACTTTGGACACATACGTTATGCCCTGCTGCTAATAATTTCCCACGCCATTGTAACACACTAACACTGCTGAGGAAGTACAGGGTATGTTTTAGGTATGTTTTAGAAATTGACATCATGTCAGAATATCCTGGCAGTACAGATACGGAAATGGTAATACAATGTTATGAGCAGGGTTTCTATCCGATATAAAATGATTGAACAGGAGATAAATTAGCCGGGAAAGACGAGCGGCAATAAGTCTCAGTGACTCATTTACTCCACGTATGCGATATGAGGTTTAAAATTATTATTGTATCTGTACAAATGTGGTCGACATCGTTGTATGTATCTACATTATTAAATCACTATATATAACGGGTGGTTATATTTCCTTTAAGAAAATTGTATTATAAGAACTTCATGGTGGTTTGGAATAATGGTTGCTCAACCATGTTTGATGAAATTAACTTCCAATCCGTGATCTAAGCCAGGAATGAGGAATGTAAACACGGAGTCCTTTGAATAAATAAGCAAACGAAAGAGAAACAATGTGTTTTGCCTAATGTAAATAAAGGTACCGGTGATCAAGACTTGAATCTCTGGTGAGGGACACTTGCATTTGAGGGTTTCAATTGGGTTAGCAGGTCAGCAATGAAATTGATAGCAAACAAAATAATCTCTTGTAATGGAGATAACTTACTGCACATTTGTTACTGCAACATGGATGTAGATTCCGTTTATTGTTAGATAGAGACACTTGATCTACTTTTTTATCTCATTTTTAAACTACAAACCAATGGAATTTGAACAGCGATTTTATCATTGATTCAAAGGAAACACATCTGTATTTGTACTCTTTGAATTTTACACAGTATTTTTAGTTTGTTCTGAATAATGCAAATTGAAATAACTATCAAAAAAATCAGGCTGCAGAAAAGCCGTTGTATAGATGAGGTTGGATTTTCAAGTGAAAAATATCGACTCATAGAATACACGATAATTCCTAGAATCGGAAGCTCCTAGTTAATAATTGTAAATACATACCTTGCATCCCTCACAAGTAATGACACCGTAATGGATTCCGGATGATTTGTCCCCGCAGACCTTGCATGGAATTATTTCAATTTGAGCTGCAACAAGATTCAAGTATATAACGTTACCTCTGCATGCTAATGACCAACTCATCATCAATTAGGAATCTATGCCATAATTGTAGACTGCCTAATATTTCAAAGCGTTTTGGGAATTACGTATTTTTTTGACTAATTTCTCTTGAACAGGGCGCAAATTACCTCTTCCTTATTTACGCGCCGTAATGTTTATTGGAAATTGCACTTCCCTCTCTTGATGTGCGGTAACTCGATAGGTTTTTGGTCGGCAGTCTTGCCTTTGAACAAGGGCGTTGGTTTTCACGCGTCAAAGATGCAGTTTTAAAGATATTAATTATTATCGAAAATTGCCATAATACACAACAGATAATTTCGAAAGGGAGGAAGCTAATCGCAACCAATTTCGTCCGTTACGCGTTATTAGGCTCGCATGAATGCGAACTATGTAACGCTACCTGAATTCCGGATTGAGAGAACTTAGTCAAAATAATTTTACGCCATTACGAGTACAAAAAATGAGTAATGAAGCGATGTAGTATCTTTCAAGTGTTGTCTGTCATTTCAGTGGGATATTCGTACTACTTACTGTCCGTATAAGAAAAATCGGATAAAATTAAATAAGTACGCGGGTGCCTTATTTGTAAACGGTCTGTCCTCTGCATTAGTGTATTATGCTTTGAAAAAGGCGGATATATTTTGATCTATTGTCGAACAACTGTTCGCAGATCCTGCAGAGCTCAATAATCCGTTTCCCGATTAGATGCGAGGGATTTATTCGTTTGAATCATTCTCTGCTTACTTACTAAACCCTGAACGCCTTGTTTACGCAGCGTCTGCGAGGAATGGTCAGAGAATACAATAAGACAATCAGAAGTCTGTCGGCTAAGTTGTTTGATGCGCGCGACAAATACATTCCTGCAGTTGTTAATTTGATCGCCCCACACCACACAAGTGTCATTTTGTTAGCTCGGAAACATATGCTTACCGAACCTATCATATTTTTTAATGTCATCAATATACAATATACTTAAAAATGGAATAATTATTGATAATCTTACCTCTAGCTGGAACATTTCTGTACAAATCTCTCCATCTGAGTTCTTCTAGACTTGGAACTCTGCCACAAGTTTCTCCCCACGTCCCTTCTTCTTGGGGCAGTATTGCGTTCTCCGGTCCAGCGTTTGCTCTGTGGATGAAAGCCGGCTGGCTGTTTTGATACATAGAATTTTGGTGGTGGCCTGGATCTCCGTGCATCATTGCTTGTCCAGTTTCATGATGTAACTCGGTAAGAGCGGGCGGTGATAAATGATAGTGGGTAATGGACTGTTGATGTGGATGAACCTGCTGTTGTTGTTGGTGCAGATGAAGATTCCCCTGATGAAGTTGAAGATGTTGGGGATTCTGGTGTATGGTTTGATGAAATCCGTAACCATGATGCGATAAAAACGCATGTTCCGTCGTAGAATCGTGATGTTGATTATAAGTGGTCATACTGAGAGCTTGAGGAAAAGGATGATGATTGTTAGGATGATGAATGTCCATTATGCTTTCTTCCATCGGCACAAAGGTCGACAAAGCAGAGAAATTCTGACTCCCCGCCTCCGAATCGCGGATCGCTTCCTGGTCCTGCTCGTTCGGAAACAGGATCGGTATGTCGTCTTGATCGGAAGAAAATTGCCTACTTTCAGTCTTGCTCGATTGCCCGTCGTTGGTATCGCACATTCGCAAAGTAATTACAAAAAAGACATCAAACACATGTTCGAAATGTGAAGCAGTGAAACGAATTGGCTATAGTTTCGTCCACATTAACAGGGTAATTCAGAACTGCTGGAGAAAAGAAAAAGAATATCAGTCGTTTATAATTCTGGAATTTTTGTTGTAAAAAAAATACAAAACGAAACCTTTCTCCATACCGTAGCGACGCAGACATTATAAAAACTAAACTCGGTGCGTCAATACGGCGAACGAACGAAGTCTTGCTTGAACGCGATCGACCCTTGCGCTTTCTAAGAACGTAGTAAACAACTCGGACAACAGCTTTGCTTACTCTACTAATAGTTTATAGTCCAGTTCAGTATTACCGTATTGTATTGTTTTTTGGTTAATGCTCAACTTTTAAACGAAAGAAGAAATATATTGTTTTTTCAATTTCCTTGAGCGATATCAAGTTATGAGTAATTCTAAGAAAAGTCTCTACTTCTTCAGTCCCTTACTATTTACATAAGACTTATTTTTCTTTCGTATACAACATTCAGTCAATAACCTGACTTCATGACTAATACACGATGTGAAACACGCTCAGCCTGTACCTCGAATACGCTGTTTATTGCTTGCACTCTGCCTCCTGGCTTGTATTTGCATGTTGCATATTTGTTCAACTTGCCTAGTAATTAGTAATTCATTATCAGTCCATGGTTCAACCTTCATCACACAAAGTATTACACTGAGAATATTGAATTACGATTTAAACCTCAGCTCTTTTGCTTATCGACCGAAGAATTTTTTTTCAAACGCATTGGTAATAGGGGAAGCTATAGCTGACAATCATGTCCAAGAGAATCGCTATGTACTGACCAATAACTGGGTCATAGACTCCAGAGAACGTAATGGTTTTACCTCGACTCATGCACAGAATAATAATAGTAAGGGTTGTGAGCACTATATTCATTCATGTTTGGCGCAAAGGCAAACGAGGAAAAAGGCAAAGGGAAAAAATCTTTATTTAATTGTTTTATTCATGTCGTCTGCGAGCGCTCTACTGCGTTTGTTTGTCTCCGCAAAGCGCTACGCTTTCACGTTCACACGTCGCAGCGTGTTACATGACGCTTCCTTGCAAATCCCGTCTCATTAAGCAGCGGCAGTAGTAACTTTCAGTAATTAGTTGCTTTAGAAAAATCGTTATTGTTTCGAATGGTTCCTAAGCCTTCCAATCAACGTCTGGAAATCGTGAAATTTGATCAAGTATTCTCCTCACCTCCCTTACGTATATTAATAAATAAACTACGGTACATGCTCTGCTGAGTAATAAAATAATCAACCTCGATCATATTTCGGAAATAATTTTGGACTATTTTATTTATTGCTGTATGACTAATGCAATAGATATGGGATATGAGATTACGTCATTCAACCCTTTGCTCGAAGAATTTTTTTGTCTATTTTTTTCTAGCACAAAAATACAACAGCGAATTAGAAAACAAAGTGCACTTTAAATTATGACCTACCCTTAAAATATGCAGACCGAGTTTCAGTACTCGATGTGTGAATCCTATCAGGAATATACACAACAGACTAATAATTTTCTTCAAATTTGATAATATTTTGATGTTATTAATTTGATTTGTCTAATGAATGCAATGGAGATAACAACGGAAATGAATTTGAAGAGTGATTTGTTTATTCTAATCTAATTAGACTAATTAGACTGTACGTTTAATATTCTTTGAGTTTCCTGAAATGCGAAAAGACACGAAATGGAAATTGCGAAGGCGAATGTGAGTGTTTCAAGTGCTATTATATTTGAAATAAATTTCAGAACCACGTAATTGTTTATTCTGTCTTGTAAATTAATATCTGTTTGGCAATTACATGGCGCAAGCATTCATCAACCTTGAAAGTCGTCGCTTCTGTTGTTTTCTGACTGTCGCCGAATCTGACGTCATGCTATTTCCTTTAGATCTCCCACCAGGCCGAAGATGCCATCGCCATATTTGCCAATTGTGCGATACCTTTCCCTGGCGTGAACAAAAGTTTATGTTCTCGCGAAAGACACAGGTATCTGTCGGCCTTTTGTTTGCCCACATCTCATAACTTGAAAGGCATGCAGCGAAGACAATTGTACATTCGTTTTCGCACGTATGCTTGAAAGCGAACTTTCAATGCCTCGATTTGCAACAACTATTGTGTGATTGCCAGATGAGTGTGATAATTAAAAATTCATATTTAAAATTGTAACACGTCTGTTAATGTTCATCGAATTCTTTCGAAATAAGGCAATTGTGAAAAGGAATTTTACTAGTCTCTAGCAGGTTTTCAAAATGGTAAAATCCAACACAAACTGTTCAGTCAGTGCTTCAATAATGCTTTTGATTACACTTCTATCTTGCCGAGTCAGATAACAACTGCGTAATATCTGTACCGCGATAGCGTCTGATTTATGTAATCACCAAATATTTTGAACTGGAATGAACTCAATCTAGATTCTAGAGTCTCTCAATTGCTCAAAACATACATCCAAAGTTGTTTGTTTAACGCGTCGACATTTTCAGATCCCGATCATTAGAGGGGGTAATGAAGCAGTACTTAACTTACAACTTATTCACTAAAGCATTGCATTACTTGATTCATAACTTCGATATACATCAATATTTTCATCGTGTTTGTTGAAAAATAAACATATGATTGCGGGAAGGAATTCACAACAACAGCTATTACATACTTTGCGCCATCTGCAGGATGAAAATAAAAGGGGGATACCTGTACAAAGCTTCACGGCAGAATGCTGTAACTATAATACTGTGTTAGTGTTAAGGGGCTTCTAGTGGTTGTTATACCTATAATAATATATTAGTTAAACTTCAAGAGAGTATGTCGAGAGCAATGACTGACATTGCTAACCAACCGGTAGACAGAGAAAGTCACTAGATGGCGCCAAGATCATCGCAGTCATATGACTTGAATTTGTCAACAGTGCGAGATTACAGGAACTCAAGAACTGGAGGAAAATTATTAATTTGTTGGCAAACAAGGAAATCACAAAGAGTTGGCTTATCTACAAAAACAACGTTCGATATAACTTGTGATAATAAAAGCTAACACGTTAAGTGTATTACAGTTCTTCATAGACGCTTTCCAAATACTGGTTTGTAAGCGAATGTCAGTCAGGAAAAGACCTAGATAGATTTTAGTGTTTGTCGAATACAACAAGGTAGTAATTGTAAATGTCCTCAGACATCAATGGCTGATCCAAGACCACCACCGTATCAACCCGCTTCGGGAGGGTACCAAGCCCAGCCTGGTGAGTTTATAAGTAGCCCATGAACAGCATTTTATTATTGTAATGATTTATGATCACTAATGTACAAAACCCTCTGATAATGCTTTTGGCATTTCAGGTAGGAGTGTTTATTTGAACACTTAAATCTTGAATAAAACCTAAGTTAATAATGATGTGTTTCTAAAAGTTCTTTTTATATTATAAATATTTATAGGCTATCAAACTGGAGGATATCCACCAGGTCCTCAGCAGCAGCAGCAGCATATGCATCAGCAACCGCAGCATATGCATCAGCATCATCATTACGGTACTGATCAAGGCTTTGTGGGTAATCCTTTGGCTGTGTAGTTTATGCTAGTGAAACAAGTGCAAGCTTGCAATCTCTTAATGTACTTGCATGCACTTAAACTACGGTAACATTTATTTATTAATTCTTGATAGATCAGAGCAAGCAACCTCTGGTTGGGCCAGGCTACACTACAGGACATGCTCACACAACTACAATAATTCATCAGCCACCAACCTCGGTCGTTGTGGTTGGCGGTTGCCCTGCATGCAGGTCTGTATGTTCATTCTATCCATTACAATAATGTACATAGTTAATAACATACAACTTTACATGTAGAAATCAGGAACTGTTAATTTTCCTATCCAGTTTCCACCTTATGATTTGAATATTTGGTTCGAAAAGTATGTGGAATTAATATCACAAATTATTTTTTATCAAATCAGAGTTGGTGTCCTAGAGGATGATTTTACTTGCTTGGGAGTTTGCTGCGCCGTCTTCTTTTTTCCAATCGGAATATTGTGTTGTCTCGCGATGAGACAGCGTAGGTGTCCGAACTGTGGTGCAATATTTGGATAAAATTCTCCTTGCTGCAACTTTTTCTCATATTTTCGGCATTCTATTTCTCATAGTGTTCTAACTTATTGGGTTGCGTATTTGAATTCCACGCAAATGTTATTTGATTTTCTTACATACTTTGTATGTCTTGATTACTAATTTTTTATTTTTCTTCGGAGAATTCGTTATTGATTTTTTTGCGAGAGGCGGGACCTGTTGATGAAGTGATGATTTTCTGCATATTATGATCAAGTTTAATGTATCAGTGATTAGATAAGTGCTTAATGCTGCAATATATATGTCATACATAGTGTATCAACTTCTTGAACAGTCATTGCTGTCTCATTTTGCTGCACAGCAAATTAATGGTGTTGTTTCAGCACTCTCTATATTTGCATGGTGATTCAAACAAAAATTGTTGTTGGTAACCTTTGGAACTTATGCTGATGTGATTATTCATTGATCTACCCTCCCTCTCCTAATTCCTAATTTCAGTATTCATGAGATGACATTTCTATTGTTCCCAGCACTATCCAAGTACTCAAAAAAAGATTCACATATTTTTTATTATTACTGTAAACGAAAATAAAAAACTGGTAGGAACGCCCTGGGTTTTGTCTAGATTTTTTCCAGATACCCAAAAAGTTGATCGTCAAGCATATCGATTTCTGCGAAAAGTTCGTCATCGCTGTCGTTTGCCAGTGGCTCCTGTAACAAATATATTTTTCAATAAATCTTTCATCAAGGTAACCTCGCATACGTATGCTGTTTCCGTTTCCGATACTTTGTGCACCTGTTCGGCCAGTCGGATGTTTGAATGATGGATCTGGTCGCTGAACAAATTGACGCTGCAATCGCCGCCTGCAAGCAGAGTTATACAGGTAAAATTGTTTGATATTATTTAAGCAATTTTGATATACTGACGTGCAGTAAAAAAACGTTAAGACCGATAAAACATTCGAAAACATCATATTTTAATGTTATTCATATACAATATATTTTACTATGGATCCTACTTGTGCTTTCCCCGCTGTCGGAGTTAAGTTTTTCCAAGGAATTTTCCTCTTCCGAAAAATTCAACAGATTTTCAATTTCATTCAGTTCTTTGATCGCATCGTCTTCATTTACAGATATAGAAGCAGTGTCTGTGAAAATTTGACAAGGGTAAGATTAGGCACTGGAGCTCAAACTATGAACTATTTTATACACCTCTTTGGTCGTCTGGAGATTCTGTATGAGTCGTTGTGGTTGACTCTGATTCTTCTTGGTTTCTTACACGGACTTCGTATGCAAGAAGATTTCTATTTGAATATATATTTTTAGATGGGTGCTAATATCCATGAAATGCCTATATACATTGGTTTGCTGTAAATCACGTTAAGTAAATATATTTACTTTGAGTAATATTCCATCGCTTTGGGATCACATGATGATTTTTTCGGCACAACAACATCGCAACATTCATTTACCACCTCTTTCCATCGCTTATTGGCGCATACCTATAAATACAGTACTTCATTTTTCTCATGCTTATTATTGGTTACATATTTTCTATTCAAGATGACCTACCTTATGGAATCCACCTTTATCCTGAACGCTCATATAAATCTGAAAAAAAGAAATTTCAACACCATGCCACGTGGGGCCAGAAATCGAGTGCTTCTTTCGCTTCGAGAAGGACGCAAAATCGTTTAAAAACTCCTCTTCGAGCGAGTGAAGGCCCTTTACATGAGAAAACACATTCAAACACATTCTACGATCACTGCGGACGCAGTTGTCTTCAAAAATACGGAAAACCTGTATATCTGCAATTAATCTTTCCTCCTTGCTAACAAAATCTTCAAGTCTGTTTGAAACTTTCAGTTGACTTTTATTACATTTTCTTTGCAAAGGCTGCTCACACCTTTTCTCTCTCCCAACGACGATTTTAATTTGCACCTTCCTTCCTGTTAATCAAATATTAATCGGAGTATGAATATGTCGGAATCATATAAAACCGTCCAAGAAACTCTTTCTGAACCAACTTTTCCTCTTTCTTGCTTTTTTGCGTATTTCAACTTTGCCTTCGTATTTTAGTTTAGATCCTGTACCATAACGATAACTGCACTTTTTCAACCTATCAATCTCGCTTTGCTGTAGAAGATCGTCTGCTTCATCAATAGCTGCCTGTAATTGGTCCCTAAGCCTCTCACTAGTTTTGCGCTGTGTAGAAGCTGAGCAAAGTTTTTTGCGATTCCTTTTCTATGAAACGCGAATATCTAGGTATATCATGGTTCATCTCTATTCTAAGATACCCAGATATACATCTGCTATCAGAGAGCTACTTACTTTGCGTATTCGAAATCTATTCATAGAAACTTGCGACAACGGCTGAGAACAATACGCTAACGCCCCCTCTTTGTCCAAATTTCCATACGCATCTGTTTTATTTTGCGGTACCCAAGCAATACTATGCTGGGTTCCAAGAAATTCAACATGATAGTAATATGGATCATCGTCTGCATCCAGGATAACATAATCTGGTGATGCAGGTTGTGCGCAAATTACTGCAGGCCATCTATTAAATTATTGAAATACAAATAACTGTAGAATTCATTCATTTGATAAACTGCCACCTACTTGCAATATCCCACCAGTTTCGCCCAAACTAAAGACCCTTCAGGAAGGATACTGAACGCGTATCCATATCCGTGCTTTCGAATTCTGTTTTCAGACTTGTAATATTCTTCAGGGGTGTCGCAACTACAAATGATGTTTTAGTGTAAATACATAATTTTCACGTGTTAAACCTTACATGTCAGATGATCCGAGTTTCATCGTAGATTCACCTACTAAACAAAACATTTGTATTCATATAGCAAAACCACGCCTTATCGCCTCCCAGTTCTTCAACGATCTCTTCGGAAATAACTCGCCATTTCAGACAGTCTGGATTCTCGCACTGCACCCAGCACTTGGTGTCAATCTAAACGTAAGGTCGGGAGGTTGGGTGTCAGACGAAAGAATTTTTGAAATAGAGGAATGGAAGAGGTGCATATAAAACAAATGTATCGTTATTATAGAGTTGATATGCATTGAAAGAAGTCTGAAGTTTATCCGCCTATCTACCAGCATCACACTGGAAACGTATCTAGCCGTTTCTAGCGCCTACGAATACTGATATCGGGCATTGCCTAACAGATGAATCCCTCAAATGATATTGTGATATGTACAGTATTGGTCATAACCGGATAGTCAGGAAAATGTGTTCTACACGTGAAGATCTTCTTTCCTTACTGTACCTCTAGTATAACAGATGGAGTGTCCAGTTTATATGGATTTAGACAACTAGAAACTCGGCTGAGTTGTATGCTAGTGAATATAGGATTGTAGTATATCATTGTATCATGTGGTTAGTACAATTGAAGATTTAACTTACAGAACTGCTTTTTGTCGAAGATGAATCATCGTCAGTTGTACATTTGCCTCTTTTGTTTACGTTGCTTGAAGCACAGTTCATTTTTAACCCTGTGCGTGCGATATTTTATTCAGCTTTAAATAAAATGTCACGAGACAGCATCGCTTGCTTCACTTCACTGCATACAAAATCGCGCTTCCGTTTAACTACAGCTACGCTTGTTTTCGGTACTTCTTTTATAGGCTGAAGATTTGTAACAAGATAAACAAAGACCTAAGTGGTTGATATTCCTGATTTATTTGCCTGCTATTAAAAAGTACAGTTAGCTTGATAGTCCAGTGGTCAAGCAAAGCTTGCCGCGGTTTTTACTGATGACATTTCCGACTTCCGCTTATGACGTATTTCGTTCAAATTGAATTCCAAGATCTATGTAATTTGGAAAATCCAACTTGTGGAGTATTCAATTTCCTATTCATAAATAATTTAATAATACTACTTAGGATTTCATTGTCCTTGTTAACATTGGTATCAGGCCGGATATTTTATTGTATTTTCATTCCTACAATAAGAATAGTATTTTCTTTGCACTCGTTACTTCAATCTGTTTTGTTCAGAGTAATTCATTATATCTATTTGCTGTATGTAGCAGAATACCTGCATTGTACTCGAAGCATAATGGAGCGAATGCAATCCATGTTCAGCAATGCCTTTACAACAAAAGCAGGACAGCTTGTTGGTAAGATATATTTCATTTTGTGACTTGAATGATTAGAAACTTACCAGCAACTATATCACTATAACCCTCCATTCAAAGACAACATGTAGAATTAGCAATTACAGTATGTTTAAGCAGCGCTATATTTCTGTCTTAATCAGAGAAAGCAACAAGCTCAACTCTCGCAGCGGAAGACTGGGCTTTAAATATGGAAATATGTGATTGCGTTATTAGATATGAAGATGGGTAAGCATTATACCTGTCTGCTTGATATGGCTGCTTTGTTTCTTATTTACCTATTTCAGTGAAAATGTCCAGCATGTCGACGATCACTGTTTTTGTCTGTGTTTTGTCACAATACTTTTATTTCCTCTTAAAGTATCACAGGAAATGTGTAGGAAGAAATAATGCTTACATATAATAGTGGTTTCAAGAAGTTCTATGTTCGTGTCTTACTGTAGCAATTCTTACTACAAACCTACTTATCAGATACATCAGTGCCTATGTTTTGCCATCAAATTAATGATAGAATAAGTTAGCGATTCAATATACCTTCCTTCTATAGGCAAAAGATTCTAATGATAAGCAAATCTTTCTAGAGCGAAAGATGCTGTGAAAGCAATCAAGAAACGGCTATCAAATAACAAAAATTTCACTCAGATATCAATCACATTGACGGTAGGACTGTTTTCTATCTCAACTTATGTTGATTTTTCAAATTTGTGATTATGCAAAATGCGATGAGGATTCAGTAGAAGCCATACATTTGATATAGACGTATTCCTGTGTTAGCAATAAGCGGTACAATATTTCCGCAGCCTGTTGTCGAGAATGGTATTAAGAATGCGAGTCTACAAATATCCTAGGTATCCGTAGACACATAACCATTTAAGAGCCACTGGTAATATCTGTTACATGGCCAGCGTATGTATTAGTCTGAATGTGTAACATTGTCAGCATTTTTATTTGGATACAGGCTCTTGAGACGTGTGTAAAAAATTGTGGGAGTCGTTTCCATATCCATGTCACGACGAGGGAATTCTGCAATGACGTTTTATTAAAATTGATAAATCCGAAAAATAATCCACCATTATCCTTGCAACAGAAGGTAAGTTTTCTGTTTGATATTTTATATATTTATTTTGTTCCAGTATCGTCTGTTGCATTAGCTTCATTAGTTACTTTTGCAATCTGTGTAGTTGCATATCATGTATCGAATTTGGCGGCTCATTCGTATGTTGTGTCATCTTCAGGTATTGAGCCTAATTCAGCAATGGGCTGAAACATTCAAAACCACAGCTGCTATGAATGGTGTTGTGCAAGTGTATGAAGAGTTAGTTGAAAAAGGCTGGGAATTTCCAAAACCAGACAAATCTTCTTCTGCTCCTATTATTACTCCGAAGAGAGTAAGTTTCCATGATGCAAAGTAACATTTGTGTTGAATTTATTTGTTGGCAAAATCATTGTTGGCATTATTTGCTTTTACCGATTTCTTGTCAAATCCAACTGTGGATTATATTTCAGAGTGTTCCCGAACCTGTTGCGCAAATTCAACCTCAGGTGAGAATTAGAAGGAATTTTTTATTAACTGTATTTAGAATGTAATTATAGAGGTATCTGTTCTACCTTATAGATAGGTCCAGTGATGTCAGTCATATATTAGCTATTATATGGTACTAGCTGCTTGCATTTATGTGACCCGAAATTTCTTCATTGAGTTAAATTTATGGGGGATTTGTAGAATTAGCCTATAACCTATTCCTGCCCGAAACCGATCCCCGTGCAAGTTTTCGTTTTCAGAGCGGCCACGGCCAGTCCAGTCACGAAACTTTTGAGTTATGGGCGAACGAACATACAAACACACACACACAAACAGTTTTTCTTTATTTATGAGATTATATACTCTATCTTCTAATGTGAAGAAATGTCCAAACAAAAAGTAAAATCGCATCGTTTAATGCTAGTATTATTAATCCACCTATATACTACAGAATGTTCCGGTAAATCCCTACTATGGCGGTATTCCAGCCAGTCAAGCTCCAAGAATTCCTCCGGGCGCCCAACCAAGTACAGGTCCGATCACCCCAAGTCAAGAACAGGTTATTACTGCGGAAATATTAAGGCTGTGAGATATGATGGAATTATTATATATATTCTTTCTCTTAGATTTCCAAATTACGCTCAGAGCTACAAGTTGTACTTGGAAATGTCCAGGTCATGTCGGATATGTTAACAGAGCTCGTCCCGGGACAGACCGAACCGGACGATCTTGAATTGCTTCAGGTACTGGTTGTATATGAATATATATGGGAATTAACCAGTGTTTTAATCTAGACAACAAGGTCAAATTAAGTCCTTCGACTACTGTGATTCAAATTCAGGCATTATGCAAAAATTTAATCTCCATGTCAACAAATATTCGTGATGAAATATGTGTTCTATTACTAATGGAATCATTCAACTAAAAAACACACCACGCATTTATAAAAAATAATAATACCGTATCTCCGCAATTCATTTTTTCTAATGTCTGGTTTCGAAGATTTGGTTTATGTATTCGTGGACGGAGTTGCGTTAGTTTTGTCACGCAATACAATGTAATTCACAAGAACTCGAGTAAAGTCATTGCAACACTGCTATTAGGAGCTGCATTTTGCTTTACGACTGTCTCTATGATTTAATACCTAAGGGAAATTCTTTAAATTATTCATGTCCACTTGAATTATCTGCAGCAGAAAATCGTGTCCTGTCAATTACATGGGATGGAAATTATTCTCTTGCACTATGCAATATTAATGTGTCCCTGTTACTTTGGGGTCTATTGTAGTGGTTGGCCAGCAATAGATAATCACTTGTACCATTCTGCCATTTGTAAAAACTTTCCATTGATCAGTGACACTACTCTTCCTTTTTGTCATTTAGGAACTAAACAGAACATGTAGAGCTATGCAGCAAAGAATTGTTGAACTTGTAGAAAGAGTCACAAATGAAGAGCTTACAAGTAGGATTCTTTAATTTCGTGCCATAGACTGTTGAATTAATAATTAAACTTTTTCAATGGATAATGTCCCTTCTGGAATAGATTTATAATTCCATCATATAAAGTATGTATCATTTTGTTTAATTGTAACTAGCTGCTTGCATATTATGTGATCCAGAATTTCTTTATTAAGTTAAATTTATGGGGAATCTGTAGGCTGCAGATTCTCCGATCATTAGCCTGCCAAGTCTCAGAAATATCAAGTTTGTGGTGTCACAGTGACCAATTATGAAATTAATCAAAAAATTGATTTGGGGCCACGATGGGGAGCCCTAATTGAAAAAAAGTAGCCTATAACCTACTGAAACCGATCCCTGTGCAAGTTTTCAGAGCAGCTAGTCGGGAACCTCTGGAGGTATGGGCGAACGATCATCTCAACACACACACACACACTTCTCCTTTATTTATGAGATTATCATCATTCAATTTTTTGATGCTATCCAGTATCATTAGTATTCAACTGTAGCTGTAATTCTATTTTCTATTTTCAGTTGAATTTTTGACTGTAAATGATGATCTCAACAATGTTTTCTTACGATACGAGAGATTTGAAAGGTATAGGGTTAGCCAACCCGCTGCTACACCTATGCCGGTAGCTAGCACCATTTCAGCAATGCCAGAAATGCCGTCTGCCCAAGCGGTGCATTCTGAACCTCCTCCAAGTTATTATGATGTTAGCAGCAGTATCTTTTGTATGCTTTCGTAATGAGTAATTTAAATTAATAATAGATTACCAAAATGTGATGTTTCAGACCGAACAGCCCACACCGGAAGTAAATGATTTGATCGATCTTGGAAGTGAGCCAGTGCAGTCTCCCACCAGCGCTAATACTTCCTCTGTATCTGCCTCTGATTTGGCGTCTATAAGTATGCCTTTTTTAGCTTTTAATCAGGGTCATAGAGTAATACAAGTGCACAATGTCTCACCCATTCCACCCAAACATGCTTTTTGAATTCTGAAATGTTGGGCTGTATATTCTTTTATGTCAGACATACTGATTTTCTTACACCATAAGCTGTTGAGCCCATACCATATAATGTAACACATATTGTCAAACTGCTGCTCAAAAATTCATGATTTATGTATATTATCGAATCATTGGAATGCCTCATGCTGGACTTGCTATCATCTAATATCTCTCAAATATTTAATTCTATTTTAACTGAAGGTTTGGATCAAATGATGATGACACCTTCCCAACCAGCATCTTATCCTCAATTGTCGCAGGATTTAGCCCAGTTTGAAACACTTTCAGTCTCTAGTAATAAGTATGTATAATATTTTCTTCATCAATCTAATATTTTACCATCTGACTCTATGCTCTCTTTTATTGTCAGTCAAGCCACAGAAGAAATTTCACGAGCGGAAAGTGAAATCTCACAGTGGTTGGAAGAAGGTGGAGGAGAATCAACTGGAGACAATCAAGTACATCTTTTTATATATGTTTCTTAATAACTTCTTCTACCAACAGGATAACATTGACTTATATTGAAAATTACTTACAATGACTTACATCAAAACATAAATCCAAAACAGACTTCTACAACAAATATCGAAGATCCGTATGACGATAAAACGAATGCGACTACAGATGGTGAGTAAATTTTTGAGATTGCACAGTAGAGACGATGGAAAATATCAAGCTTACTGTTTCATTACAGAATTTAATGCTTTCCTAAATGAAAGAGCCAGTGCAGGAGAGCAGTTACCCTCACTGCCAAACGTTCCAACGGATCAGATAAGTCAAAATGATGGCTCGGAAAGAGGTCGAAGAAAGATGGCGAGTTCTAATCAACCAATGTTTGGTTTATGAAGGATTTGCGAGAAGTGTTACCATTCAGTAATCTCTGGTAATTAAAGATTTTATGAAATTCAAGTTTATTCCTTTTATACCCAAGTTTTATTTATCAGCACATATTTCCTTCAATAACTCCTGGATACGATCGTTAATTCTCTTATTCGTAACCCACTTTCCTTCAACACAGCTAGCTAGTCTTAACCAAGTCTGTATACTACCTACCAATGAGAGATTTGATAGTTTAGTTTCGCCATAGCGAATTTTCGCAATTTTTTATGCAATGGAATAATTCAATTCACGACAAAAACTAAGAAATATGAGGATATGGATATCGCACTAACTACAAAACAGCATATCAGTGTGAAATGTTCATGATATCATGGTTGAAAAGGAATTATTAATTATTTACTAATTCTTATGTAAGTATTACTAATGCTATTGAGTAAATGTCATTATATAATTTACTTTGTCACGTTGATCAGAATTTTATTTCAGAATTCATTAGGAAAACATTAGATAGCAACAGAAAATCTTATGAAATCTACTTCGATGTCTTTTGTTTTCTTCTGATGAAACTTGTATGTAGCAGGAAGATCATATCTTAACTCGGCAATGACTTCGCCTTCCAACTTGTATTCCCTTGCCTTTCTTAAAATGTGTTTCCTTGTGGTACTCTTGTGCAGAGAATAGATGGTCCTATTCGCTATTTTAGAAGCAGCTTCCAAAAAAGTCATGTCCATTCCGGAATTATTTTTTGTTCCGAATGGCGGGTTCATGACTATGGTGTCGATTGAACCGTGTAGCGACCGGCTTAGTTGTAACAAGTCCTTCACGTCTGCTTGAACAAATTCAATGTCTTGCAGTTCGAGCTTTTCACAGTTGTCTTTAGCTATGTGCAATGCATCCTTATCAATGTCTATTGCATAGCTGAAGTCAGCTCCGAGGAGCATAGAGGCAATGGACAAAATGCCACAGCCACTTCCTAGGTCTGCGATAGTTTTTCCGTGAATATCGTCGTATCTTGTGTGGGCAGTGTGTATCATGCAAGCAGCTATATGTGGTGATGTGACGTATTGTTCATAGACTAATTTTGGTTCTTTAAATCTCCCTACATCCTCCAGGCAGCTTTCTAAGTGCCTAAGTTTCATATTAGTATCTCATTATATTTTCACTATTAGCAATTGAATGAGGAAGTGTAAGTGGGATTGGAATAAATATATTATGAAAATAATAGAATTCATCCTAATCCACATGATTGTCTTTTCTAAGCAATATGTGTAACCATGTAAGTTAAGAACTGCTGACTTTGCTACCTTAGCACACGGGCAATGCCGGTAATTGTTGGTTTTGTATTGGAGTTTATTTCGAACACTTGGAAATTATTGATAGTTTGCTCAATTTTAGTTTTCTTTTGTCGATTTCAATGCTTAAATGCGTTTGTTGCTGTCGTAATGATAAAACGATTTCATCGTAGAGTTCCGGCTTATCTCGTATCGTTAAACATGCGTCTTTCGCTCGAATTTCTGGCGTTTTACGCAATTTTCCATCCTCGGCGTACTTCCATTTCTCTGCCAGATACAAACTTTGAACCTCGCTTGATAACATTCGTACATCCGAAAGAAGCCTCTTAGTTGCCAAATATCTTTGATTTTCTAACTCTTCCATGGGAATAATATAAAGTACGCCAAAAATTAGTGATATTCGATGAATGTTTTTGATTACTGAGCTGCAGAAAATGTGGAATTGTATTCGAACTTTAACCTTTGAACTTTTACCTTGTTGCTGGATGGAGCTTGGGCTTCGAGAATTACATGTATGAAACATTATTCCGCCAGAATTACATGTATGAAACATTACTCCTCCAGAATTACATGTATGAAACATTACTCCGCCAGAATTACATGTATGAAACATTATTCCGCCAGAATTACATGTATGAAACATTACTCCTCCAGAAATCGTAACATTACAGTAACTTCTCGTTAATTCTGCCTTGTCCTTTTCTGCTAACTTCATCACCACTACGAAATAATACCTACGAACATAACCACATAATTCAGTAACTTGAATTATGTGGGTACGGATGATTACATAATCCCGGGAGCAGACGAGTCTTGATCAACAGATTATTTTCCATATTTGTTAATAGAGCTTGTCAGCATTCCCTTCTTTGATATTGTGAATTCAAGATTAAGGATAGTGATGAAGTTGTAGGCTTCATGGTCCTGATCATTTATGCTCGATAAAAACATATCCCGGAGGTAGTTACCATACCATAAAAAGTGAATTGTATTTCAATATAATGTACATATAAGAGTAAAAAACAGGACCGATTCAAAAGCATATATGATCTATTGCTCCAGCTCCAGCACAATAAATACAAAATGAAGTGATACACAGAATGTATGTGTTCTGTAGGCCAACCAATGGGAAGCATTTGAGATCTATAGACCATGGAAATCAGTACATTATAATTAAAAATGGTAATGTTTAGAACATATCTCATATTCAAAATTAACAAAACAATTAATGAGCTAAAGATGCTACAAACATTGTTCTTGTTAATTTTCGGTCTTTTAGCCTGCGCGACATTTAAAATGCCTTCCAATAATGAAACGTTGGCTTAAGTTATGCTATTTGCTGAATGGTGTTAAAAAGTGGAAAGATTTTTCGTCCTTGTCGAAACGTCCTACAAAAACATTGACATTGCAGTTTAGTACTTTAGAACATAGCAGTAGCCTTTATGTTCACAGGGGTATATTGAAGTTGCTTTCGCTCGATAGAAAGTCGTGTATATCACTTGTTGTCAAGTAGCCGCTTTATTTTGAGGTTTCAATCGTAGTTGGTCTTTCGCAGTATACAGTTGTTTCATTTAAGATAATTCTCCATCTCTTTTTCGTCTTCATTTCCTTCTTCTGCAAACAGCTTTTCCCGTTGCGCGCTGTCTTCGCCTTCGGGCTTTCGTTTCCTTTTAAAGAAACCGCATTTCCAGAGCGTGAATATCAAAATAACTAAAACCGCTACGCCCGCAGCCACCGCAAGCGCTATAATCCACCATTGCACCTCTTTCTTCGCAGGTTCACGTGCGTAAACACAGCTTGTTGTGATCTGTAATGAATTCAATAGAAGGGTTTTGCAAAAAAGTCCACAAAGATATGATTTTATGAAATTCCTAGTTTACAAAAATGGAAAGACAATGATTTGGTGACACCTCTACTGCATTTGCAGCATGTACATACCTGTTGATTGACATTTCTCGAGTAAATAGTCTAGGCTAGGCAAACAGAATTTAAGAGGATTATATTGAGATGTATACTTCACTGAATTGGCTACCGAGTCAACTCTCTGTTATCGGGAGTGTAGTTTAATTGAGTAGAACACCGTTTTGTTTCCGATATTATTAGTGACTTCAAGAATGGCAGTATTTTCTAATCTTCCACGTATTGTAGAGTACAGTAGCTACTCACCTCGCTTCGAGTAGTCGGTCCTGGCCCCAGATTAATAGGATAAGGATAACTGTCAATCTTGAACTCGAACTCCGAGCGTATTTCCGAATCCAGATCGTTTTCTAAAACCGTCTTCAATAGCAACGATGATTCGATACTGACCGTTACTTTTTCGTTTGCACGAAGCATGTCCACCGAACACGAGAACACGACGCATTCCGATCCGCTTCCGCAGTGCTAAATGATAATTTTATTTTAGAAACGGCATCACCATTATAACCATTAGTTATTTTACGGGTAAAATCAAATAAAGAGGCGCTTTACTGCGCGACAGCTCGACTTACAAAAATATTCATAGTGGAGGAGGCGTTCTTTTCGCTTTCTGATACTTCTCTTGTTGGTCTCATTTTTGACACCGTGTTGCAAATAACGCTGTTCGTTTCGACTATGTCTACTATTTCGAGGAGGTATTTATCGTCCGACGTTTTTAAAGGCCATTTGATATTGATAGTACCGGATGATATATCACTTGGTCCGTTGTTGATCAACTATGTACAAAATTTACGTCGATTAAAAATTCAGTGAGGAAGTTTGAATACACGAGTGGGCAAATGTGAATAAATTGCAAATATGTTCCTATAGTAATGTATGAAAAGTATTACCTCATATGTATGTATTACAGATGTCGTGTTATCACCAATCTCCTGTTTTTTGTCCTTTTTGTTTTGGTCCTCCAGTAAGATGATCGGTGGACTGGATACAAGAAATATCGTTAATTGGTCATATCGATATTGAAATATTTATTATACTCCGCTTATAATTGTTCCGATGTACCATATAACTGACGTTCCCCTTAAATGGTTCAAAGTCGTACTGTAATTGATAATTTACTGGAAAGTTTTAGTGTATAATTAAATACATATATGTGCATATCGAAGTACAGGTAAAAATAATCATAGGTTCTATGTCAATTAACTATATAGTCGTTACCTTGAACTTCCATATAATACAATATTCGACTTGACATCAACGCTAAGTTGTGCGCCAACCACATTGCTCGTGTTGTTAACCGTATTTGTGCTGTTTACGAAAACCCTGTAAAATAATAATTTCGAGATATTACATCCGAAATATGGTATTGATGATGTATAGATTTATCGACTTCGGTATTATCTGTATTAAGTTGATTTTTGATAGAGCGTTTTCAATCATTAATGAACATACTTAAAATCAAGAGTGGACAAGTTCCCTGTAAGACCTGTAACCATGAACTTCAAATTGACGTCAATAGTAGTGTCACGCTTCATTGGGTTACCAAGTTCGCAGGAAACGAACTGATCCATGCTAGAGCAATAGTGAACCAATCCGTTGGACTAGAAACAAAAATAATATGTATCTGTATTGAAATTCTGTATACATTGAGAGAATCCATTAGAGAATTGGGATTGGGACCATTTGTCATCTTGAATTTACTCCGCAATAGAAATTTCTCGACTATAATATATTGAAAGGATGACATCATTGCAGACAATGTGACACATCCTCGAAATTTACTTAAAACTTACCGATTGTTTGTCTTGAAGTCCAACAAACGATACGTGTCGAGGAGATTCCACGATAAAAGTAGTTAAGAAAGCGGGTTCTCCGCTGTTTTTGATGTAACTTCGTAACACGACTGGCCAATTGCTCCCAACATAGATTTCTGGAGGATCACTGAAATTCACGTTACGTTATAGAGTATAGACCCATCTATTCGGTATTAAGCAATAGTATAACAGAAATAGCTGAGGGACTCACAGTGTGGATTCGAGTTGAAGATTAGCTTGACAAATGTCATCCGTTCCGCAGTCTTTGAATATCTTCACTTGGGTATCGGAATATGCCGGTTCAAACTGATTTAAAATTGGTTGAACGGGCTTATCTTCTTCCACCAGCAAATGCGCAACTCGTACTTTTATTTCGCTGAGCTTATCTCGGACGTCAACCTGCATTTATATGATGAATTACAGAGATGTAGGGTATTGTAGAAAACGACTCGAATAGCACCGCCAATGCCGTGTACTAAATATATTAGACTGTGTTTCAAATGCGAATACATATGCTGACAAAAATAAACTTCTCGTGATTTTGAACCAAAATCAATAGTATTCAGGACTGATTTATCTTGATCGAATTGTGTGAATATAAAACAAACACTGTTACCCTCATGTAGGCAGTTTCTTTGACGCATACTTCTGTCTTGGTAATGGTTACGTTCCTCGGTGACTCATCGAGGATAAAGGCTCTTTTCTCATCTCCGGAATAAGTAGTGTCAATTTCGTATTCATACGAAAGTTCTAAACATATATCAATTGAAAAATAACGAATAAATTATGTCACTGAATGACGTACCTAGTAGCATGTCTAAGGTATGACGCGTGTCATGGAAGCCACTTGTAAGGGTCCAACTGACACTCACTTTAAGGTAATGTCAGACGAGCCCTCCACGGATTGTAAATATATATATCGCAAGTAAAAGTATAGAGGTTGCAGTTACTGTATAATTATATGTAGTGTCATAATTTGTTATTTGAAAGATTAACGAGCTTGGCTTGTATTTTTGACCAAATATTATGGAAAGATATCTGAAAGATTAGTGGCAGATGTTTGGCCTAAGGTGCAATTTCAATTCTTGCTATATGCAGGCATTCTCCGTAGATACTATTCTAGCTGGATGAAATAGTGTTCGAAATTAACTGATTAGCTTACGTATAGAACTCGGTACACTCGGTACGCTCTTGCCGCTGTAGCTGAAGCAGGTGGTAATGTCGAAGCATGTTGTAGACGAGGGGTTTTCTGTGTTCGAACAGGTTTTTGCTTCAATGTCGATTGTTTGTGGACTAACAGATACCGTACTTATTACTTCCAATACTGGTCTGGACCTAACACAACAAAAATTTCAAAACTATAGTTTAAAAAAGTTATTATTTCAGAAGTTGACAATATTCTATACCAAATGAATTCTCCGTTCACTGTTCACAATATGAGTACTGTAAACGCTTCGCCTTACCAAAAATTGCTTAAACGCTATTGATCGGAAATGGAGCGAAACCAGTTCCCCAGGGATAACTTAGAAGTATGAATATATTGCGTAAAACTTTTCAAACTTCGAAACTGCTCGGTCTTAACTGATTTATCGATTTTTCATTTAGCTGGAGTTAATTGGAGAATGCCATTGTTGTTCTAGGCACTCTCAAACCATCTTTATTGGATTTGCCGCTCCCTTGCGGGGAGCAATTTTGTTTGCCATGTCCCAGAGAAGAATATAATCGTATTAGAGAATCGTTATAATTGCATTAGACCGGATATATGGCAGGAGCAAGTCGAGGTTACAGTAGCGTATGCTATTTTCATTGTTGTCATAGTCAGGAAAATTCCTTGTACTTAGGTTTCCCTATTTTTCAATTCAGATGTTAGTTTTCTTCTCTGGAGGTCCGTTTACCAATAATATAAAGTATGTAAATATGTTCATTCTTTCTTCAACGCATCAAAAGGTCAAATACTAGTACGATAACTGCGAAATATCCCACTCCAGTGTATATATGACGAAGTAACTATTAAAGGCATCAAATCGAAAAGATAGTACAATGGGTAATAAACTCAACTCCACGGGCGACTAACAAAACAAAAGCTGGTGAGCTTTATTGTGCAATGAAAAGGCTGAATATTGAGCAACAGTGGAAACGAGGAGTTTATTGAAATGGATATATGAATTTCTGATAGTTCTGAATGAAAATTAAATCAACTGAATTGAAATCAATATCGTAAATTATTTATTATTTACTCTTAACTACAAAGTATAGAAATCGATGAACTGAATTCCCAGAAATGTTATCATATCACGTATGTACCCTTCCTGATTTGTTTACTTATTAGCTTGATCATGTTATACCAAAACCTACATCTAAATGACAAGTATTTTCGACATAGATGTCTATATTTACCTTAGTAAAACAGCCTGGCCTGATATGTAAGCACCGGTTAATACATCGGGATATCCATTCTTATCAACGTCCTTGCCACCGACGACTGAAATACCGAATCCAGACATAGTGCTGCCGAAAGTAATTCCCTTGATTTCCTTGAAATAATACAAACAACACAAACTTTATTTATTACGCTCACAGGTCGGTAAATAAAAAAAACGGCGTTTTACCTGGGAAGTCGGTACGATGAGACCTTCTGGTCCTCCGTTAAATATAAATAGTGAACCGTCGTTTGTTTCCGTGGAGCCTTCAATATTAGAAGTGTACGGAGCTCCGACAGCAATGTCTAAATTTGGTAAAAAAAATTCAATCGGGTTCATTGCTAAGCAAATGAAAAGAAAGTAAGGATTGTTATTTGATCTGTTGTTATGTCTTTTAGTAAAGGTCTAGACTAGACGACTCTGGGTCGTAAAGTAAACTTAAACGTGGGAATATTGAAAGGCATGTTTAGAAATAAAATATGTGCTGCAACTGTCTAGACCAAGTCTGGTATTGCATCGACGGTACCAAGAAACAAAAACGGGTTTGCGCTCTGCCAAAGTTAAGTGAGATGCAGGAAGGCTAAGCGCTTTTCCCTATTTGTGGTTACATCGTTGGATCAGGGCATTGTACGTACGGCGATCGTTGGCTGTTAGATGGCGTATTCATGGGTGACTTAGCTGAGATACGAAGAATGCTTTACAATAGTGATTTTTTAGTAAACAAACTAACTTTTGTATACACTTCTGATAGCTTTCGCTGCCGAATAGGTATATCTTTCACATCAAAGTAAAGATTAAATCATATTTTAACCAAATCATTAATACAGTACTAATCGATAGAGTTATTATTCGCTAAACTTAGCAACTCTGCATACCGTTATAGCCATCCAAATTTATATCCCCTATCGAAGAAATCACGTGCCCGAATCGAGCTCTGTTAAGTGTTCCGTTGATAATCACTGGTTCACTGAAGCGTGGAGTTCCGCTGTCACCTGTTGAACAAGAATTGATTACATGAGGCAATTTGAAACCCTCAAAAACAACAAAGCAGGATACCTTGCAACTGATAATAAACGTAAACCCTCCCGTTCTCGGCCTGTTTTTGCGGAAAGTCACTGTAAAGTGGTGCTCCGATTACTACATCATCGAGGTTATCGTTGTTCAAGTCGACTGCTGCCAAGCCACACCCGAAATATTCTCCAGGCTACAGAGCAAATAAAGATAGTGTCGTAGTGCGATATTATGTAAATATATTAGTCCATCCGATTATTTCAGCAAAGTAGCTACGACCTACCTGTAAGCCGGTGAAATTGTACAAAGGTTTCTCCATATTGATATCGTATACGACAACCATTCCAGACATATCGAAACCAAAGCGTCGAGGGGCACTGGCCAGTAATAACTGGGTACCACCAATCGATTGTCCAGTAGCAACGTTATACCCTGGTGTAATAATGACGGAAATGTTAATTCAGTTAAGGGGGCAGGCTATGCTAATATAATATAAAGTGTGCCAAAAAAAGCCCATAATAGAGGGCAAAAAGTCCCATGATGCATTTCAGTCACCAAATATAGGATATTTATTTTTATCCGATAAGAAATATAGGCTTTAAAATGAATAGATATAAGTTATAATATACAGTTTTCGTACCTAAATAGTTATTATCGTAAGATTGTATAATGTATTCCTTCTTGCTCCAGTTCTCGGGAACTTCCGAATCAAGCGGGTTAAATTCTGCCGTGTGGATCGGTACGAAGGTTATATTTTCCGTCACCGGGTAATCAAGGAGCATAATGGTTCCTTGTCGATAGTAAGAACCTACAGCCCCCAACAGCAATTCTTTCCTGTCCTGAAGAAATGTAATAAAATACCAGTTTGCATATTTCCACACATATCAAGACGTATTTATGTTGCAGCTAACCTTGGTAAAGGCGAGACTAAACCCCGCCTGACAGGTGCCATGTGCATCACCGTCGTGTCGTCTGCCCTTCTCAGACTGGCATGGTATCAGTGTTAGCGTGTCTGGTTTCGTTGCACTGAAATCGTTGATTGAATAACATATTCCCAGCATGTCGAAAAAAGTGATCTGTTTATTTCCCACCACATTCACGTCGGTTTTTTGCGTAAAGTAGGGCGCACATGCCTTAAATATACAGATGTATATAATGAAAACATTAGATGGAATTAAAGAGGTTCAAAAGTCTGACTTACTACAAGGTTTTTGTCCAGTCCAATTTTCATGCTCATTCCGAACATATCTTTTTGGGTGTCAGTCGCAGAATCCTCTGTGTGAGAAAATCAACGACTAATAATTATTTACATAGCAGACATGGCATCGAGTGATATATCAGGGATTATTATGTCGAACGGTTTAGGTTTGCAGCTTTACGGTATTCGTTTAGTTAAACAGACTGTGTTCGACGGGAAAACGACTAACCCTGTCGATAATAATGTACGACAGGCAATTGCACATGTTGGAGGTACCAATATTCGTTTGTTTAATTTCAGTGAATATTGATATATTCAATATTTGAGAGCCCTGCTAATCAGTAGAGCGTTAATTTGCCTAGTATACATTACCCAGTATGATGTTTACTCTGGAACACGTGACATTCATTCCTTCCTCATATGGGCACTTGTACACTTCACCGCGCCCCAAAGATTTGGGCGCGCCCACCAACAACCTGATTAGGAGAATTAAAAGTTTATTCGCTGTAAATCAATCCATTCGATCACTATCAAACCTATGACGGGAATTATCAGGGCCTGCAAGGGCGATTTATTATCACTTAGGAAAGTACTAGAAGTAAGTAGAGACTGTTGTGAAGAGTATACTATTGTTTCGTGCCTATTACTTCGTTATACACGGAATATCTTGCTGTATATTTTCCCGGTAACCTCTGGTATTTCAACTAATATTGTTTCACGACAATTACAGTTTTGAGAATGAATGAATGCATCAGATATCACCTCATTTTTGATAGCTCGTTCCAATTCCCCATTCTGTTTAAGTACAAGTTGCTCTATATCAGCAACAATAAGGTCACTTGTTTGGGAGTATGCTACAAGTGGGTTGAGAGGTTTTTGTGATAAAAGTTCCCAATTAATATCACGTCATCGCACGCGTAAGAAGCGTGGTGTGATTCTGGCCATTGTCAAAACAGGGAAATCTTGCAAGGGAAATGAAAATTTCAGATACCAAACAGTGTAGCGTGCGAGAAACCTTCACCGTAAATAGTGAGTCATAACTCACGGAGATCTGACTGTGTGTGTTTGCCGTTTATGTTATTGTGCTCGGAGATAACGTTCTTACTGTTTCTAGACACTGCTACATGTCGGTCGGTTAGTTTTCCAAAACATTGTTGGGGATTAATGGAACACCAATTTGCACTACCGAATCTGCTGAAACACATCTGTTGTTGTCCATTTGTCTTAATAGATAAGTCGAAATAACATATCTAATTTGCGTTACCATTGTTCGATTAGAAATCCCTTGATACCAAAACGAATCAATCTTATATATCTAATGAGATCCAGATCGAAAAGTACTGATTGCACTGTTGCATGCAGGGAGGGGTGATGGAAATTTGCTATTCTTGTTGAGCTTGTTAAGTTATTTACACAATTTCAGTAATTTCTTACCATGATTCGTCCCGGTCGTCAGCGAACATCTCGACTGAATACCCGAAGTAAGAATCCTTCTCGTGGATTGATATAACAGTGGGATAATATACATCCAAATTGAATGCAAGGACATCCGGACCAGCGGAAAAATACAAAATTTGAAGAACGAAAAAGAATTTTACAATGATCATCCGCCAGCAGTTGTTTGTCCGTTTTGAATGGAATAGTGGAATGTAACCTTTATGTTTTTCCCTCGAAGTGTTTTTATTTAAATCGGGGATAGAACTTTGACCCGGAATAACACTTGATTTTCTATCACAGTTCAGTCTTCTGTTACATCGAAATTCCCTGTTTTGTTCTGTTGAAAATAAGCTTCCTATGCTTATTTCCATAACATCCATGGTGATATTCTTGTAGTAATTGAGAAGTACTACTGTATCTACTGCACCAAGATCTTCTCAATCGTCTTTTATGTGGATACTGAACTATTGTTATATTCTTATCGGACTAAAAGTACTGATGAAACAGAAACGTACTTGACTATTAGCATATAGGTTATTTAATCTGAAACGAAGTCTTAACACACAAATTAGTACCTTAAGAATGCTGACTGAGCTAAGTTTTAGCTTCATCTAAAATTGGTATGTTAATGATTGGCTTAGCAGTAGTCTTGTAGACAACAGGCAATTTTGTAGAAGGTTGTAAAATATTTAAAACTGATACACTATTCTAACGTATCAGAGAATAGTCGAAGGCTCCTTTTTCATTGAAAGGCTTGATAAAACTTCTTATCTCTACCTATGCTCTATAGTTGCTTACTGCTTGAGAACAAATCTTTTACATTCATGATCGAAGACAATCGTCTGCCCACTGTATTGTGGGAACGGACGATACGATAAAAACTACGGCTATAATTCCCCGGAGGGAGAAAGTTGCCTGTAGCGTCGACAGCGAATAACAATAATGCAAGAACTCATTATTCAATGCTATAGTCTATTAACCTCTCATTGTTTTGGAGCTTATTTCAATCAAATTAGCGAACTCTGCTGTTCCTGGCCTCATTTATCGAAAACTTCAGTTTATCAAAGCCTTATAGCGACATTACATCACATTTGAGGGAGGTGCCCATGACTAATAGTGTGCTTTCTGTGACTAATTTTTCGTAACGAGTATAAATCCCGTCGGCCTTTAGTTTATTAATCTTCTAGACAGGCAATTTCTCCTCGTTTCAGAAAGAAATGTATAATATTGCGTCATCAAAAAACGTGACCTTCAATAAGTTACTCATCTGCGTCTAGATATAATGGCTCGTGAATTTCAGTAGGTGATACCGACGATGTGGTTGTCTGATAAATATTGGTAGAAAATATCTGACTAGGCCTATCATGGTACAGTTCTGTATAACTATAGTAATAAAATACCAGTTGCATGCTTGGTTCTGCCGCACAGACTAACCAAAGTTGCCTTTCTAACTTTTAGAGAAGTTAGCAAACGTCGTTAGACAAACAAAACCACACTGCATGTATGAAGAAGTCAACCAATGCCACTCACGATGAACGATATTCATTGAAGTGAACTAACCTAGAAAATGAGCAATGAGCGAACGAGATTTACAAGAGTTGTAAAAAAAGGTGACGAGAAGAAGGGAGAAGAAACTTAGTACAGTATTATCATTCAGCAGGTGAAGAAGACTTGAACTTTGGTTATTTCGCCGTGGTTTTATTTGATTTATAAAGAACTTGTAAATAAATGATAATACATATAATAACGCTTTGCACACAATAAGAATAATTCTTCTCACGGCACAGGGAGTACTGACTTTCAATTTTCATACCATGACGTTATGAGAGTTGTGCTATTTCATTCTAGTGAACAGAACTAAAATTAAGTTGAAGAAAGGGTCAAAGGATAGTCACGCATGGCCGATAGACCGTAACCGGCTGTGACGTGTGACAATCAATGATTTTCTGAAAGAAAGCCAGACAAAGAGGAACAAATCAGCTTAGACAAATCAAAAAAATTCGCTCGTTCGCTATTGTTCACTCCCTTAGGATGAATAAAAGGCCGAATACTAGGGAAAATATACAGTAGAAAACAATCGAGAAAGATTTTATATATATGTTTGTATAAGCTCTAAAAATGAGCATCCTTTCACGTAGTTCGTTTACGTGTGGTTCATCTTGTATAATCGTGTATGCTTTGCTATCATGAAATGTTTCCTGTCTCTTCGACTATGGTAAAAATGGGCTTACTGTTTCAAACCATATATCCCAGTTTCTTGAATAGGTTTACCGACATCTGGTTACAAAGGGAGTAGCGAATAAGTGACAAATCAAGATATATGAAACAGAGTGGAACAACATTTAGAAATGTATCGTAACATACGAACCACTAATAGTTGCCGGCATGTTACATAATTACCTCAATGGTATCGTTTTACCGGCTTTGTGTGCTGTCTTACCATGAATTATGCAATGAAATGTGGTGTTGAATTGACGCATCTGAGCTACCAAATTTGTGTCGTCATGTCTTTCGAAAAAGGATTACATATTGAAATATTCAAACAAACACGAGACCGAGTGTTACTTTAATTAGGTCATTAAAATACGCGGAATAAAGTCTGAAAATGCAACCCTCCAACCAACCTAAACCATATTACCACTATGGAGTTACAGATCCGATCATGGTATTTGTACTAAAATAAAACCAGATTTGTTCTGGTGACTTTTTTAAAGTCTTGAAGCAGGCAGCAGTCTTAATTAAATTGATTTAGCCTTCAGAGTAGAAAATATTTGTATTGCGGATGTTTATCACTGTGTAAAGATTAATAGTATTCCAGTTTCAATTTCTTTCAATGTTCGACGATGGATTGGGAAATTTAGGTACAATATAATGTAATTCTTTATGCCAGTGTGTCGCTTTATTCCCTGAGAATGCAATAAATTCTGCAGATTGAGAACCATTCGAGAATCCGTTTAGCAATTCAAGTCAGCCCGAAGTAATCATTATATAACTTTATATAATACCGACAATAATAACAATGAATAGACTTTTCATGCGAAGTAGGACGCACGCGTACAGGATATTGCTCTACGGCGTCTACGCTGCAAGAATAGCGCCACGAAGTCAGAATTTAACTATAGCTGCTGTATGTATTTTGACGCGCTATGGCGTACATGGATGTTGTTGAAAAAAATGACATCGAGCTGATTTTGAGAAGATCTCCGAGTATAAGATCGTGGGCTGTTTCTGTCGGTAAGCCGAGTAAATGTTTTGCCTTTTGATTAATAAACAAGAAGGTAGAAGATAGGTCTTAAGTTCTTTTAATAATAATATCTATACAGGCGTGCTCTTTGCTGGAATCGCACTGGCATTTTTTCGACGCGATGCTTACGAAAATCCCTATTGGCTTTTGATGTATTTATTTGGTTGCTTCTTCGTTGCTATAAATTGCCTTGGTGAATGGGAGGTATGCAAGTAATGGTGCTTAAAATTTAGTTAAAGTAAGTACAGAACAGTGGTATCGAAGTAAATTGTAATTTTTATTTCTAGTCTTGCTACTTTAACAAAGCTGACGGACAGATCAAGTTGAACAGTCAAAGTCTGTTTGGGAAACTGTTTTGTTGTGCTCTGGAGTACTGTTAGTATAATTTTTGTGGTTGAAATAGCTGACAGTATTTAAAATATAGTTTTAGCTACCCCGCTGTGTTTTTTATTGCAGTAGTCGTTGACCTGACATCGATTACGCAAGTGTATGTGAAAACTAATATTATTAAATACACGGGTGTCAAGATATATACGGTTTGCTTGCTTACGAAGGAGGGACATACATTCCAACTGACTGATCACGGAACCTCCGGTGGTCGAATGTAAGTAACTATTAACAGTTGTAATAAGCTCGTGCAAGGTGGTAAAATTAATATCCAATTTTTATTTTCAAGTGAACATCAAGCATTATGCAACACAATTTCAGCATTTCTGAGTAAAACTAATAAAAAGCGCAATTAAGGAATGTATTTTGATTAGCGATTGACGAACCTATGAGGATTCTCTTCAATCTGACGGTTCTATACGTTAAGTTTATTTTAATATTCTAAATATATTCATGCTATTGTTATTGAAGAATGCCATTTTCGTTTTATGTATACAATACTATTCTGGCATTTTCACTGGAGACGTTGTTCATATTATTTCAATAGGCGATAATTCTACCGTACTTCAAGTCGCATGTACTGTGTCTTCATAATAACATCTTACTGTGCTGATTGGTGAAGTTCCTATTCTGTCTAGTATGACGCACTCATTGTTTGATTTGCGGTCTTTACTAACTAATCCTGCCTGTGTCGTTTCCCTATGCCCGGCTATTCTCATATATCGTAAGCAAAAATCAATTGTGTGGTTATTTTCGTGTAATATACTCACGTCATGCCGTGAAGTATCATATTTTCATTATCCGTTCATTTGACTGAAAAGCGGATGTTTTTATTACTACAAAACGTCAATTAAATAAAATTGGCACTACTTGTATCTCCATATATAAAAAAAAAGTAGGTTCCGGTAGAAAAAAGAGGTAACATGCGATGCTGCTAAATGAAATACAGTACAGCAGTACTTAATGAAACCGAAGTAGAACGAGTAGAAAATTGGTTGAAGATTTTTTACAGTTATAGTTATAAGAAGGCCGGAAGAATCAAAACGATAAAAATTTAGAAAAATATATTTAAAATGCAATGCCATAAAATATTGTATGTACATCTCAATGTAGCATAGTGGGAATGTGACAGAGCAGCATATAATCAATGAAATATGGTAATTACAATACTACTTGTTTCATCAGCAAGAAAGTGTATTCTGTTTGTGATTTCGACGGTTATGTTATTGATATTTGGTTACATAACATTACATTTTCAGGAAGATTTCATAACAGTATTGCACATAACATATGTAACAAAATCCCACTGCTTCCAAGGTGATATATCTCGGTAATCCCTTGTTTGAGAAAACATCAACAGATATTACACAGTGTAATCTATATAATCACAGTGGTACTAAACGCCAGAATGAAAAGTTGATGGAAAAAGATCATTGGTTTTGTTCACTGCTTTATTTGATTGTTTGCTTGCTGCTTATTTGCTGACAGTGCTTGCGGGAGTGTCATAGGCGAAGCCAGTGGAACGAATGCTTCTCTTGCTGATCCAGTAAGTGATCGACGCAAGTGCAGATTCCTGACGTCGATAGCCGTTCTTGGTCTTGGTGCCCCTAGCTTTGGCGGTGCAGGCATGTGCTTCACTACAACTTTGTTTTGAAGAGATGAAGGATATAATTTGCTACGCGGCGAAGAAGATCCTCTCTAAATTTAATAACTTACGATGAAAGAAGTCAACCCAATATAAATCTATGAAAACGTTTGGGCTACACTTACCATAACTGGGACAGTGGCACTGTCAAATTGTGCGGATGAAAAGACACCACTTCTTGGACTGACAGGCGAATTGCGAGGAGATAATGAAGATGATAGACTTGATGGACTCAAATTCTTTGGGGGAGGAGAGCGCATCTGTCCCCGAAATTGATTGTTCAATCGTATTCTTTCCTCCATGTTGTCAGAAACCTGCTTAGTGGAACTGCCTGCATCACTCCTTGATTTATTTATATCATTGTTATTATTGTCATCCTGGATTCCTGCAACCTCATCTAAGTCAAAAACTTCTTCCACCTCCGAATCAGTATCGTCATCTTCAGAATCAAGTAAAATATCTTTACTTCTATCGATCTTCACAATATCAGTCGATGCCAAGACTGAAATTCTGTCTTCGTGATAATTCCGCCATTCTTTCAGCTCTTGCAAAATATCATCACGATTCTCATTTGTTGCAGTAGAAAACCTTGATTGACGAAATACAGTGGCAGTTGCTGGACGAGCACGCACTGTTGCTGGTTTTTGTTCGTCATTTTGAAACATGGACATGACAGGCGAAGGAGAGGATTTTTTTGAACGGAGAGCTCTGATAGGATTCCCGCATATTGCCTCACCAAACGTCAGGATACTGGATTCATCTTCAAGACTTACTTCTCCAGAACCAGAAGAACCAGGGCGCTGTGCATTAATGGCAGACTTACGTAGCACTGTATCCATGATGAGCTGACCAGAACTCGCACTTCTGCCTGCTGGAAGAGCAGTTTGAGGTCTCGAACGAGAATTAAGCAATGCCATCACGGACTCAGGATTTCTTGTCGCACGACTGAGCGCCGTACCCGGTCGACTGACCCTCGCAAAACCCGGTTTGTGAGGTCCTGATGTTTGTTCTGTTTCTATAATTGGCAATATACTTGTGTCGTCCTCACTTATGAGACCTTCTTTAATAGCGGACGTAATTAGATCAATATCTTCCTGCGAATGAGAAGAAGCTGCTATTGAAAGCTGTTGGTCAGAGGAATGAGAAGATGCACCGTTTATGCATCTTTCATCATCAAGATATCTGATGTGAGGAAGTTTCTTAATTAAAAGATCTCTGTATGGGAGTTGTGTTATACTAATAGAATCGCTGTTGTCCTCTGCGTTGCTGTCGTCAGTTCTTTGCATGTTATCGTTAAGAATCTTGCATATGGGATTGCTGGCTAGTGTCAAAGTTCTCAACTTAGTGAGGAGTGTTAAATAATCAAATTGTTCATGATCACTGATTTTATTGCCTTCTAAATCAAGGACTTGTAGATTATCCAGAAAACTGATAGGACTGATGTCCGATATGTCATTGTAGCTTAGGTAGAGTTCACTCAAGTTACTCATTGATGCAATACCGTCGACATCCTGAAGTCCACAGCAAGATAACCAGAGAACACCCAAATGAGAGAGAGATGTCCCGACATCTCTCACTGTCGGGATAACACTGTTGCTTAGTTTGAGTTGCTTCAAATTGGGAAGTAATATTCCAAAATTCCCCAAAGTAGTCTCTGTTGTATTCACAACCATTTCCATCGTGGTCACAATATCCAAGTCTTCCATTCCCGCAATCTCTTTTAACTTTGTCGGGGACAGAAAATCATTCACCATTATATCAGGCTCTTCTACGATGATCGGGTCAGGGTTTATGCTTGGTCCGGGGCTATTGGCCTTTTCTATCATGGGTAGTGCACTGTAACCAGGCATAGAGAAAGAATTCATTTTTCTTCTCCCTAGTGCTAACTCATTAGTTTCTGTAGATATTAGTTTGTTCAATATGTTGAATTATATTCGTTGTTAGAGCTTACAATAAGGAAGGACAAAATATGAACTTCAATTACAAGGCCTAAGCACTCTCCATTATACGTTCGTCTCTCGAGACCCGTTAATTAAATTTCATCTAATCAGTTCATTGGAAAAAATTGTTCATAAGTGTATTACAAGTTATTTTTCGAGGAAATTCTAATAACATGAATCAGTTTAATAAGGTAACCATAGAAAATATATACAACACAAACAATGTAATGAAATTTCGCGCTTCACTGGTTTTACTGTGGTTCTATTTTGATACGTGCTCGCAATTATTATCGAAATCACCTTTCTTATCGCCATTCCCAGAGATGAATTTTAGTACCACAGGGTCAGTGCCGGATTAAGGCATGGCTGGCCCTAAGGCACATTTTAATAGGTGGCCTGAAAACCGATATTTTGGGTTGTAACCCACAGTATGAAAGCCCTCAAGAACAAAAGACGTAAATGAATAAGGATGCCATCAATGTTCATTAATACTAAGGAAAAGATTTTTGTCATCACCCGATAATTATCAATTTTTTTTAACTTCATTTTTTTGTGGCCTGGATTTTTGGCTGGCCCAAAGGCACGTGCCTTATTTGCCTCATGGTTGATGCGGCACTGTCCGGGGTAATATCGCTGACAAGCCCACTAGAAAATATACCAGCGATTACAATAGAGCTTCTCGTCTTACATTTACATATAATTATGGAATACCTCTTTCGTTCGAATCACCGAACAAACACAATAGCGAAATTGTGTACATAGCGTAACGCAATTTGGAATACCGTGAACAAGAACTGCCTTTGAAATTGAAGAGGTGTTATATCAGAGTGTGATTTTATTACGTGGAACTTAGTTGTGTACGTCAGTGTGTGTGTATATACGATGAAGAAATTGACACTTTTTTGAACGGTTTGTGTGTGCATTACTATCAGATTGATTTATTAGCAGTAGTTATAAAGTTATTCTAATGCTACAATTGCTTTTGGATACCTTTATACAGTATAAGCACCGAAAATAGAGACAACCATATTGCAAGATGTCGAAAGGTAGGTTTCGTGTTTGGGCGATATTTCGGCCTTGCTTAGCTTCAACTCAACATACCTATGGAAAATGTAGCTGCTTCATAGTAACCGATTACAATTTAATAAAGCAAATTTTATGAACATCAACGTGCCTGAAGCAGCCACCTATCATAAAACAGCTGCGTCTGACTTGGCAAAAGCAAAACAGCTTAGATCTAGTTTTGAGAAAGCTGAGAAAGAATCTACTGTTCCCAAGGCCGTGATTGCTGGTTAGTAAAATAGTTACTGAATCCCTAAAATTCATATCATCTATTAATCTTTTATTTACCTTTCCTCTATTAAAACTGACTCTGTGTTCTTTACGTTGTTTAGCAACTGCTTCTAGAGAATCCAATATCGGAATGGCCTTGCCTAAAGATGGTTATGGCTATGATAAACATGGTTATGGAATAATGCAGGTTATTCTTGTGAATACTAAGTAGTCATGGGCGTCCACTGGGCATGGAAAACGGGGCAGTTGTCCCATTCTGGTTAAGAAACCATATATCAACTTCTCCTTTGTTCGGTTTTATTAGGATCGAATTATTCTTAGAGCAATAAGATGTAGTTTTAAGCAATATATGATAGTGGAAGTATATTTCTTTGGCATCAATTGGAAAATTCCGAGTGGGCGCCTATGTGAGTAGCATTACCATAGAGAGTTAAAAAGAGTTCTAAAATCACAGGTAGATGACAGGTATCACAAGCCCGATAAAGAGGCTGGCCCCATGTCCTATACCAACATTAAACATGGAGCAATGATTCTTAAAGACAGCATCGCGCAAGTTGAACGTAAGCATCCTACTTGGACTCCGGAACAGCAGTTGAAGGGTGGAATTGCTGCTTATAATTTCGGTGCCAAGAATGTCCAAACAGTGGAAAATATAGATAAGGGGACCACGGGAAACAATTACTCCTCAGATGTCGTAGCCAGAGCTCAGTATTTCGAACGTAATGGATTATAAATGTAAATTGGTTCTGTAGAAATATATTGTAATCTTCGTATACACGTAGAAACAGGATTATTATAATGTACTTGCAAGTAAAGTGATTTTTATTATAACATTGTATAGCACAGCTTGATGATGAAAGTATAAAACACTATGACTATATTGCACTATGAAATATATTAAATAAATATCAGTTGAAAATTAAAGAGAAATTGTATATTCATCGTACTGTCCGAAGTGAACTCTTTTGTTGCCATGTGAAGGAGATAGCTGTAGGTGTCGAAAACAATACTACTCTCTGAATTTCCAATGATCTGTCGGATTTTTTTTAATATAACTTCCTCATCCGGGATTCTACTTCATTAGCGACAAATTGACGATTTTTTTATTACCATATTTCCCCGCATTCACATCGCATAGTATCAGTTACTATTCCAACAATCGTAGACAGGCCGGTCTTCTTCTTCTTCGAAAAGATTTATGAGCAAATCTACTGAAGATAAAGTCAATACAATCGACGTAAGAATGGACCATTTGCGATTGCGGTTAAATTTAATAGAGGGAAATTAAAGCAAAAGTTTCTATTAGTTTATGTCAGTGAATCTGTGGGGATTTTTCAATTCCAAATGTCAATATTGACAATTGACGTTTTGTTAGTGCAGTTTAAATACTGCGGTTTTAGTAAATACACGAAATGAAATTCGATATATATATATAGACCGATTTCGTAGCAAATTTATTTTAGCTCAGGGAATCCCCACGGGTGCGTGACGAAATATTTAAAAAATTCTTTCATATATAATCATCGATTATGAAAATAAGATTGTGTTTACAGTGAAGGGCTTTCTTTCTTTTGCAGTTAAGAATTTAGACACCGTATAATGATGATACTATTCCCGCTGTAATCGATAATACTATGCTTGTATTGTAACATGAAACATAACATAGGACCTGAAAATATTCCCGAATCTGTAACTATAGTTACCCTAGCATAAAGTAAAAATATCCATGAAGATATCTTAATTGAGATGTTCATTCGAAAATTGATTATTGGAAAAAATAAATAAATTATTAATTAAAGAAATTATTGTAACAGAGTAAGTCAATAAAAAAATAATAATTCATCGCAGAGTATAAAGATGATTGATAGTATGATGTCTAGTAAAATCTTGCACATTCAAAGGGCAGTATAGCAAGGCAATATAGTTAAATAGAAATAATAAAATAATCTGTCGTTATTTGTCCTCGAACCGCAATGAATATGCTATGTCCTCGGATTATTGCACATCTTCTTGTCGTTAAGAGCCGATCTAAGTTCAGCAAAGAAAGCAACGCGTTCAGCGGAGTTCTCAATTTCAAATGTTTTCATCTTTCTGAAATTCCTATTGATTTGTCTTTTAACTGATTTGCGCTCATAAGATGAAGTAACTCTCTTCATATACTGTCCCAAGTGTTTGTTTTTGCACTGTAAAAACAAGAAGTTATTTTTTGAATTGGTAATCTTGATAGAATTGTGAAAGTACTTTTAATTTATAAAAATATTAGCTTACTTTTCTTGCTTTTTGTTCCGATATAGTCAATCTCGTGAGTGCGTCTGGTACTTCGAAATGATTCTCTGCCTGGAAGTTACAAAAATAAAATAGCTTAGAAGTGTTATATGCGGTTGTAACAGGCAAAGGGAGTCTGTTTTCTTTTATTTACAATATAAGTTGTAATATAAATAAATAGATTGGATATCAACTTACATCAAGTCTCGTAAAAGCCAACCTCATAGCGATCAGCCGGATTCGGTTCATAATGATTTTTGCTTCGCAATTCTTCTCAATGTCGGGAATATGCCAGTTTTTTATTTTGGCATTTTCTGTGTTCGTATTCGCCTAATTAAATCAAATATGTATATTAGATACCTGATATAACGTATATTCAATAGGCAAGTATATTGTAGATATTACTGGGCTTGCATATGTACGTACCTCTGTGCAATTTACAAGAACTCCTAAATAATATTCCTTATCTTCTGGTTCCATTTCAATGCACTTGATTTGATTCTTCTTTTGATTCTTCTTTTCTTTGCTCTGCACTCCGTTAGAATAGCACAGCACGAAAAAAACAATTGTAAGTATAGCGGAGACAGAGGCCATAATCGGACTATACGAATAATGTTTTAATAGGATAGTGAGTCTTCGAATCTCTTTCGATTTCGAATGATGCAGATATATGATGAATGAATGAATGAATGAATGATGAAGAGTGCTTGAATTTATATTGCCCAGGACGAAATTTTCTTTTTAAGGGTGATTTTCATGAGTCCGTTTCTTATTTACCTTCCAGTAGGCTATTTTTTAGACATTACATTAAAAAAAATCTTAATTCATCTGTGGCTGTGACGTGGAGATTGATGAGTATTCTGGTCACTTTCGTTAATTGCGCAATGCTTATTTCCCTTATTTCAATTCCTTCACACACGGCAGCAAAGAAGGAAACAAAACAGCAAACATAGGGTAGAAACTGGGTTTAAAAATAGACTACAACATCATGGGGCAGTAACATAGTAGGATGTCGATGATTTAACTGAATCATCGCGAAATCCAATAGCTGTAATATTTCATTTTATTATACACTACTATATATTGACATGACCTATGGGTTAAATTTTGCTAATTGTATGTTGTCTTCACATCTTAAGCTATTAAGATTTATAGAATGTACATAGACAAACGTTTTGAACCATAAATCTGTTGCGATAAAACAAACCGGATTCTGAAAGTAAATATTTGAAGATCAGTTCTTGGAATTTTTGATTCAGTGAGATTCTGATTAATAGCTGTAGTGTAATGAACTCCAATGTCATAATTTGCAATTGGGAAATTATTTTTCCAAATAAGATTAATAGTTTGCATCAACGTAGTTTGATTGACTCAAGATTCGTACTCCAATTTCGCGTCACAGCACCTTTCCATACAGTTAATGTGCAATCTCGATATTACTTTTACGTGTAGAGTAAGTCCCGATGTAACGTTGTGGATAGTTTCATGGGAAGTGCTACTTTAAGCAGAACAAAGTTGAACAAACCAATACACCAAATATCCGATGATATAAATATTGCATGGTTAGCGCTCATTGTTACGGAGATATGTTAAAGAATATAGTAAGAACTTATTTATGACAAGTTCCAGACGGAAACAGCTATAATTACTGTTGACAATTCCACAACTCTATATTGTAATTATTTCCCCAACTGGTTTTTTTCCTGTTTCACTAGGAATCGAGAAACATTCCATGATATATCGATTGATGTTTGGCTTTAACAACACAGGAATTTTATGCCATTTTATCAAATTATGTTTACACAGCCGCCTGGTTAAGTAATTTCTATATTTAACCTTCAGTGAGCGATGAGCGATTTCAAATCCACAAATCTACCTTCAAGTACTTTCAGTTTCCTCACAATGAGAATCAAGCGAGAGAAAAAAAAATTAGCAGTGTGAATCATTTTCAGTCTGTAGGTCATTGCTCGAATGAACGCAATGATACCATACACTTCCTAGTTAGCGATAAAGGGAGTTCGTTATCAATCTCAGTAATTAAGGAACCGCTAATCATTTTAGGCGATTTTTACATTGGGAGATAATGAGGAGATTCTGGGAGATAATTAGGCAGGTCGGATGAAGAAGCGTGATCGAGAGAACATCCAGTCTTGTTTTCATTTGTCAGTCTACCTTCCTAGAGTAAACATGTCGATTATGCTTTATAGGCTATAATGTTTTTACAGATTAATATTAACTGGTAGCTTATGACCAACAAGCAGAATTGAGTTGAATATATAGACAGTGGTTTAGTTTTGTTCAGTTTTCGAGCTCCTACCAGATGAACTACAAGATATGCGAATTTTGGAGGCAGATGATGAACTTAGCAAGGTGAATTATTTTACTCTTTTTAGAGTCAGTTCAAATTCGTACATACGTTCGTATTTGTGCCGTTTGTAATTGGAAGTTAGAATGTACTTTAGTCAGAGTGCTGATGTAGTTGTATTGTATCGTAAGTCTGTTAATCGTTTTACCGGTAAATTTATCTGGAACAGGGGTTATTAAACTGGGTGGCGTGTAGGATTTGCAGGGGTGCGTTGAATGCCAAGGTAAAAGCATTGGAAAAAATTAACATATTTACTACTAAGTCTTACGCTGATTATTTAGACCTGAGGTGTGCAACCTGTGGCCCGCGAGCCAAGTGCTGCCCGCAAACCGAATTTGTGCGGCCCGCAGGGAGCTGCAGTGAATGTCAGTGGGACGTGAATTTTCTTAAAGATGAAAGAGGGGCGCAGCCCGAAAAGATTAAGAACCCCTGATCTAGAAGTTGTGAATTAGCATGTAATGTGTCTGAGAAGTAATCATTTACAATAAGATAAAGTACTGTACAGGAAAGAGTATAGCGTTTCATATTAACATTCCTAAAAAAGACGGTCCTACATTTTAATGGATAGATAGTCTGTAATCAGTGGTGTATTTACAAATTTAGAGCCTATGGCAAAAATTGGAATTGCGCCCCTGTACGAACATTTGACACCAATCTTTAAGACAACTTTATTGTACCATCAGCTCCTGAATGCTAATCAATTCCGTAATATTTTAAATAACTAATTGTGACAGTCAGTGACATGACCACTTGCAGAAAGTTTGAATAAACACGCACGGTAGGTAAATGTATTAAGTTCTCAGTTTCTTTTATTATGCTTGACAAGAGAATTTAGTTACTACACTACAGTACAAATAACAGATTTGTGTATATGGAATAAGCAGTGTAGATATCCATCTTCTGACACTTGTCTAAAATCCATTGCTTTTGAAATACTGAGCTCTTGCTACCACGTCGCTGGAATAGTCGTTGCCAGTCGTACCTACGTCGGTTCCGGCCACGGTTAGAACATTACCGAAATCATAGGCAGCTACCCCTCCGCGTAACTGTTGTTCCTTTGTCCACCCGGGATGCTTCTTTTGTACCGCTTCAATGCTATTTTTTAGTATAGTAGCCCCTTGCCATACATTGGTATAAGACTTTGGCCCATAGGTGAATACATCATGGTGTCTGGTATCAATCTGTATAAGGTGGCAAAATACTGTCGTTAAAAGTTATTACGTTGAAATCTGATGTTATTGTTCGTAATTGGTGCAACACCCACCTGCATAATTCCGTAACCATACCCGTCTGCTCCAAACCCGTTCGAAGAAAGTAGACTTCCAAGTCGGGATTCTCGACTTGCAATTGCTAGTGTAAATCAAAGGAAAATATAGAAATATGACCACTTAATTTTGCACGGATACATCCCATACTTGGACGGTAATGAAATTTTTTCCGCCGTCTACGGTATATAACCCTATGCCCTAAATTACCTGCTATCAATGCCTTGTCAATCTTCTTAGTGTACGAAACCCGTGTAAATGTATCTTTGATTGTAAGTACTTTGCTCAAGTCATCTTTCGCAGCTTTGTGTGATGCTGAAATACCTTAGAATATCAAATTAGTAGAAGCTGTGAAAACTACTATATTTTAATACAGTATTTGTTTATTACTGTTTTTAATCGGCAAAGGGGTCCTATGCTAGGTTTACTTAAAGAAAATTTTCCAGCTGCCAAATCTTTGAGGCAGGTGTAGTGGTTCACGTTAATTCTACTCACTTTTCAGATACACCCTGACTAGGTGCTTAGATTCTCTTCATTTGTAATCACTAATTTTAACAGTTTATAAATTCTGGTCGTAGTATTTGCTACTGTGTTCATCATATTCTTGGCGGGTGAATGACATTAAAATAAAACAGTGAAAAATAAAATGTATTATCACCTCGTGCGGTGTATCCGTATTTGAGCGCTGTGGTGTCTGACATTCCGGTTGTTGTTGCTTTCATAATATCTCCTGTAGAATTTATAAATTCAAGATGTCATATTTCACCAACCAAAGGAACATAAATTTAAATAGAGTATTTATTACTCGTTGATAAATTATTGTACTAACCGTAAATTGTCGAAGAGCTGTCACCTGGAAAGAAATGAGATATCTTAGATATGGAACCAATTTCATCCAGTGTACAGTTTTGGAGTTACACATACCTATGCAACATTGTCGAGTAATGAGAGTAGTGCCACTTCCAGAACACTTCCCAGATTTGTATTCCGTACTACAGTAGTTGGTGTTGTGCTTGCAACTTCCGCCTAAAGCGGCGCATCTAACTTCCCTTCTCCCATATAGCTTTTCCATAAACATACCTACAGTTTTACAATATGAAATTAACAATCGCCTTGATTTCAATCTAATGTATTATTGATTTAAATATTCTAAAATATTTCAAATGAATTGAAATTATTATTTGCCGTTTTTTTGTTATACTAAAGATGGTAGTAAAATAATTTTTCTCACAAATTACTCTCGATTGTAAAGAAATAGTTCGCTTTACTTCCTCTTTTGATATACTCCATAGAAGCTTTCCAAATTCAATTTATAACCACTGTAATCGTAACTTCAGTTGCTGAATGTATATTTTGCTTTGCTGCGGTCCAGGGTATTGAGTGATGAAATTACGCATTTAGGAATTGGATAAAAGAATGGTAGAATGTCTAACTAGTCCTAAAGAAGTTATTGTGGCATATATAACGTGCCATTCATATAGATATAATCTGACCCAATTTATGGATTTTATTTGGCAACGTTTCGGTTTATTCCTGGAAAAGTACCAATGATTCAAGACGCCTCTGGTAATTTTTAGTTTCTAAAAAACATCGATAAGATCAACCGACTGGTTTCGATGACGTGGTGTATAGTATGATTTATTGGAAATTCCCACTTCCGGGAGGTCAATTTGCAACAGCAAGTAGTGTACTCCTTAAGTTACGGTGTTTCTCCTCCATTTCAAGAGAACTTCCCAGTCTCTCAATATGGAGAAATATCTTGGCTAAACAATCACTAATGAAATTCTAAGGGAAATTAGCCATAAATTGTTGATTCCATCCGAAATAGTTTCTCCGCGATGACCGAAGGGAAGTAGCTATTACGATAAACGCAAATATATACTTGAATGTTGTGGTTTTCAGTAAAATTTGTTTAAGTACTATTAAACGTAATCTTTTGCTCTTTAACGTTAATTGTTACAAGTAGTTCATAGTGCATGTACAGTGTATAAAAAGTTCAACATTCATTCATTATGCTGAAATATTTAATAGGTGTTAAATAAATAATTACACTGTTTACACTACTGTACAGTATATGAACAACACAGAGCTCAACCAACATTTATTCTTATTCCTGTAACCCAAGTGAGTTTACTCCTAGGCGTTTAAGATTTCAGAATTCCCTTGTTTTGTTTCAGTGTTTTTATTAGAAAATATTTAAATGTAAATACTTTATCATTATTTGTACTGTCCGTTAAATTCAAAATCCGTGAAAATCGTGGTCCGTTAAACCGAGTTTACTGTACACAAATGAATCATTTTTTATAATGAATGAATAATGAAAATAATATATCGTACAGTATTTCAATCATAGATTATCGATGGCCTATTAGCCTAAGATAGGGCGTTAACTTATCGAAAACTTAAAGTACTTACAATGGCGCCCACAGGGTAAACAGCAACGTCGTTCATCGGCTCCCGAACACAAACCTTTCTGTATTCCACCAGGGCAGGTAACTTTGGTATAGATAACGCATTTTCCACTTGCACCGTCACTTTTCTTGTTAGTACAATCTTTATCTGCCCCAGCTTGATGTCCAAGAAAAGAAAAATGAAATGAAAGTTATGGTCGACAGTTAAGTGGCAGTACTCTATATCAAATGTAGATTGAAATAAATTTACTTACCAAATGGTACTAAAGCAATAATGAAAGCTAGTAAATAGCTTAGTTTTGACATAGCTTGCTTCCTCTTGATATTTTGTGGCCTTTTGTGAACTGTAGGATAGTCGAAGTGATAGAAATGAGTCGCTCCTGATTATTATATGGCTCCAGATTAAACTAACAGAAAAGGAACTAGCTCTACTTTTGTTAAATTAAACTTCTCCTCTGAGTCATCTCAAGCTTCAAATTCCTATTTTACTTTGTTCGTTACAAGTGAGCGCAGTCACGTTTTTAAGCTTCAACATTACCTCGTGCTCGTGTCAGACCTTTAAAGAGATCGAAAAATTCCAATGCTCTTTCACAGTCAATAGAATATACTGTAGCTTTTGAATGATGATGTTTTAACTGACTCAGTTCTTCTTTAGCCTTAATTTGTTATTCGGAGGAAATTCAGACAACAATGATCTATTTTGTGCTCAGTCAACTTGAATGCTAATGGAATACTGAATATGATATGCCCTTTCGAAAAACATTTACTCTAGTATATTCCCGTTTTTTTTTAATTTGTTTAGTAATTTGAAAAATACTAACCAACATCAGCGACTGTACCCAAAAAAATTATCGTATTAAAATCGTGAATGCATGATAAAACCATCAACAATTTCAATTGAAGTAATTCTACTACTTCTGCCTTTCGCAAAACATGTATAGTTTTTTAATATAGTTAGTTATATTGAAATTCCTGAAATTTAGCTGTCCTAAAATACTCGACTAGTATCCATGATATTTTATACAACTGTTGAGATGGCTTCGTCATTATTTATAATAGATTTAAAAAATATCATTTGTTTTGGACATTGAGCATACTTTATCTAACTCTTCATTACATACTTGTCATAGTTGTTCTATTACTTTGGCTTTTTGTGGTCATTCGCTAACGTTTCAAGTATTTTATTGGAAAGAATATAACGTTCTGTATTAGCTTTCCCAACGAAGCGATGTGACATTTTAATGGATAGCTAATCCGTAAGCAGCGGCTAAGAAAGTAGCAGTGTACGAGAAAAAACGTCATGTAAAGTCATTGAAATTGACCCCCTGTCCAAACATGTGAAACTCTTTTAGATAACTTTACAATAACAATGGCTCGAAATGCAATGCATGAAAATTACAACTGAGCCTTCCTTGATCTCAATGATGCAAATTAAATGCATGCATACATTAATAATAATTGCATTGATGAAAACAAATCCATGATGTGTTCAAAGTCACTTTCAATGACGAATTCAAGTAGCTCCTAGACCCTAGCCCAGAAGCATGTTTCACACTTGTAATACCTCAAATACGCCCACTGACTGGAACGGATGGGTGGCTGTTGTCTCAAATGAATTTACTAAATGTTATCTGCACTTATCCTGATTAAAACTAGGCTAAGCACGAGCAGTAGGTGAATGAACTACGATTACAGGTTTTTATTTAACTTATGAAGAGAATTTAGTTACTACACTACAGCACAAGTAATTTTTAACAAATTTGTGTGCATGGAATAAGAAGTGTAGATATCCATCTTCTAATTTTCTTCTAAAATCCATGGCTCTTGAAATACTGAGCTCTTGCTACCACGTCGCTGGAATAGTCGTTGCCAGTCGTACCTACGTCGGTTCCGGCCACGGTTTGTACATTCGAAACACCGAAATTATAAGCGGCTATCCCTCCGCGTAACTGTTGTTCCTTCGTCCAGTTGGGACGCTTCTTTTGTACCGCTACAATGCTATTTTTCAGTATAGTAGCCCCTTGTAATATATTGTCATAAGATTTTGGCCCGTCGGCGGTTTTTGGTATGTGAGATCTGTTATCGACCTGTACGAGATAGCAAAATAGTTTGTAGTCATTACGTTTCATCTCTGGCGTTGTTGGTAATATGCACACGAACCTGCATAATTCCGTATCCATGACCATCGCCTCCCAAACCGCTCGCAGGAAGTACACTTCCAATTCGTGATTCTCGGCTTGCAATCGCTGTTAATCGTGAAAACATATATATGATATGCAGTATAGTTACGACCAGTCTTTAAAAATTCTTCCGGTATTCAAACTTCTACTGGATCCCTAGTATTATTGTGGCAACACTAACAATGCAACAGAGTTGCAAATCAAAGCTTGCCAGAAGGTTCTTTTTGATTGCCAACCTAAGTTCAACGAAAATTGAGGAATTGTCTATCAAGTATCGAGTCAGTCTCCATATACTCCGTGAGAATAACGTAGTTTACTTCCTAGTAGGGGTTTTGAATATCCGATAAACTTCATTTGGTGATCGAGGAGGAGGGGGAGACGATTTTGCAATTTTGTTCTAACGTTAGTGTTATCCTCATATTTATGGAGATTCAGTTGAAGGTTATGTACGAACAGATATTCTGTATATTTGCGGGTATTGTGGAATTCTGAATATGCAGTAATCAATCGAATTTTTAACCCAATAAAATGGTCTGTCAGTCTGATTTTGAATAGTTCATTGGGATTGGCTGGTTTGGTATTAGTAATTACAATGTATATATGCCTGTTATTGTTGAAGACTACCATGGTGTCTAACTACAATGTGACTGTAAACCTTTTATCCGCGTTCTTTTTCTCATTGCCTTTGCAGTATTCAGCCATACAGCCAGTAGCCCAGCAGCAAATAGTAAGCCAACGCTAACTATTGTGTAAGATTGGTTATCTTCCAAGAAAGTAAGTGTTCTCCCGATAGATGTTAGCGTTGATGATGCGTTAGTAAATCTGAATTACCTGCTATCAGCGCCTTGTCAATCTCGGTGGCATCCGCCGCCTTTTCAAAATTATCTTTTATTACAAGTACTTTGATCAGGTCTTCTGCCGCAGCTTTGTGTGACGCAGCAATACCTTGGAATATCAAATTATTAGTAAAAGAATATGTTTATGATACTATATACTGATGTGGTACATAGTATATTTTGGTTATAATTTATAATGTATATTCCCGGTTGTATGAATATGATATGGACTCATTATAAGGATTTGAGGGTAAATGAAACTAAACACTCATGTAGAAAATCTGGTATTTTTTACCTCGTTTGGCGTAACCGTATCCGCGCGCTGTCGCGTCAGACATTCCCGTTGTTGTCGCTTTCGTAATATCTCCTGTATGATATATTAATTTACCCTAAGTAGTTGAAACATTTGTCCTTTAATATAAATTTCAGTATTTCACCTACTAAAGGGAAACAAATGCATAAATTATTATTTCTCATTAATACCTCATCGGGTAATTTCTGCTTATTAGGATAAGTACCGTAGTGTACGTTGCTGTTATTCGGTTTGGTCTCTGACAAGGAGTTTTAATCAAGTTTTGATAGTAAGTGAAGTAAATTGAATTAAAATATCGTGTTTTGCACAACCGTATTTATATTTGGATTTAAAAGGTCACCGCTAGATGGGGCTAGTGTGATGTACCGATCTACGTTTGAAGGTCGTCTTGGTACAGGGATAGGAAAGGGGCTCAAGGGATAGCGGGAGAATCTTCCAATACATAACCTACCAAATCACATCTAGGGAACTTTATTTTGAATTCGTCTTGGTACCGAATATTCGGAAATTACCATTTATTGTACTTACCGTAAGTTGTCGGAGAGTTGTCACCTGAGAAAGAAAGGCGAGATCTTAGAAAGAGAACCGATTCACCCATGAAGTTTTGGAGTGAAACATACCTACGCAACATTTGCGAGCAGCTGGGCCACCACACTTTCCAGATTTGTGTACCGTAGTACAGTAGTTCGTTTCGTGTTGACATTTTCCGCCTAGATTGGAGCATGCACCATCTTTGTTTTTTTTATATCCAATTTCTTTAGCCATGCCTACGGTTGAACAATTTGAAAATTTAGAAATCACGAGATCTTATTTTTGATTAATTTAAATATTTGAAATACTCTAAATCAATTAAAATTAGTACTGTAGTAGTGAATTTTTGTCATACCAATGCTGATAGCAGAAGGATTTTCACCCCATAATTTACTCTCCATTGTATAAAATTAGTACGCATTACTGTACTGTACTTCCTTTTTTGTTATACATTTGATCAGTAGAGTCTTTCCAAAGTCAATTTAAAATTACTGTAGACTTCAATTATTGAATGCGTATTTCACGTTGCTTCGGTTCAAGGTATTTCGTGATCAAATTTTGCATAGGGAAATATTTAAAATCAAATTATAAAACACAGTTGCAGGAATATTAATCCCAAATTAGCATACTAGGATTCTGTATAAAAAAAAAAAATTCTAGAATCTCTAACTCTTCTTTATTATATATCTCTAGCCCATATCTTTAGTGCACAGATATATGAGGAATTTACGCAGTTGTAGTTTAATGGTCTTGTTTATTTCAAAGATTTGTTTTAATATCTTAAAATGTCACATACAAGTTAATGTGTCATACGAATCTGACCCAACTTATTGCCTTAAGACATATGAATATTAGCAACGTTGCTGTTTATATCTGGAAAAGTACCAATGATTCAAGACGCCTCCGGTAGTTCTTTGTTTTTTCGAAAACGCAGATAAGATCAACCGACAGGTTTTGATGACATGATGTAGTATATTTATTAGAAACTTAAAGTGTCTTGTATTCGTTAGTCAATAATATATCAAGTGTATGGGTTGAACTTAGTTCAAAATGGTTCAACTGTTTTTATAGGCCCACACATATAGTTGTTTCTTCCCGTTGACCGCGGGAAAGTACCGACCACGATGAGTAAGGCGATTATAAAAACTTCTTGATGTACCATCAACTCGGAACATACTTGAATGTTGTGATTTGGTTTTTAGAGAGCTGAGAGTTTTTTTTATCCTGTATTTCAGACCGCTGATGGTTCTCAGTAAGATCTACTTAAGTACGATTAAACGTGATCTTTTGCTCTTAAATGTAAATTGTTATAACTCTTGACGGCGCTAAACTCATTAGTTTTCATGTTCGCTTACGCTTACGCTTATGTATTGAAACAAAAGGCGGTTTATATACATCATTTAATACTGTATAGTTACTATTATAAGTTTAATAGATGAATAAATAGAAAATATACCTCTTTTCTTAAATATGCCGTTTACAGTGAAGGAATGAGCAACTATTAGGCAAGGATATGGCGTTACTATTGGTTACCGGGAGTCTAATTCACTCACATGTGCTCCCACAGGGTAAGCAGCAACGTCGGTCATTGGCTCCCGAACACAAACCTCTCTGTATTCCAGCAGGACAGCTAACACTGGTATAAATAACACATTTTCCACTTGCACTGCCACTTCTCTTGCCAGTACAATCTACATCTGCCCCAGCTTGACGCACAAAAATTAAAAGAAGTAAACTGTAGTTATGTAGTAAAAATAGCTATTTTTTAGGCAGCGGTATATAAAATATAGGTTAATATTAGGTAAATTCACTTACCAAATGTTATTAAAGCAAATATAAAAGCTTGTCTTGATAGATAGCTTAGTTTTGACATAGTTCTCTTCTTCTTGATGTTCTGTGTTCTTGTCTGAACTGCAGGTAAGTCGAAGTGACGGGCTTGAGTCGCTCCTGGCTATTTTATCACTCCAGAGTAAAGGAACAGAAAAAGGAATTTGCTTTTTTTGTTTAGTTTGAATTGCTCAATTAAACTGAGTCATCTCAAGGTTTGCCTACGAGTTTCCTTTTTATTGTTCGTCTCAAGATTGTTACGGGGGGTTTAAGCTGTAAAATTTGGTTAAGTAAAAATGATTTCGACGCTCCTCCACAGTTAGTATATATATTCCTCGTGTCAGCTATTAAATGACGTTATTCTTCCTTTGTATTTTTTGTTTGCAGGAAACGGTTTAGAATTTGACGTGACCGCAATCCATTGTGCTGTCGGGTAGCTTGAATGTTAATGGAAAATAAATATCTACACCAACGAACATTCGTGTAAAAGGGTTGATGTACTTGGAAGTACCACTTACGTGAGGCATGCTATTATTTAAATTTTGCTTGAATTCAATCATGAATCATGTAACAGTGTATAGTCCTACGTGCCCACCTTTTTTTTGGTTTCTTTGTTTGTTCTAATCGCGGAATGCGTTAAAACGTTTTACATGCAATTTCGCATCAAAAGAACACTATCTTGAGCAACAACAACAAAAAATCGATGTTTGAAAAAAAACGACAGGCTATATTAAATCCTTCACAAAGATTCCAGTATGTCTTTGAATAGGGTAGCACAGTATTTTGGTGGCATGGATGGATTCCTTATCTCTGTAGCTATCTCTTTATTTTATATCTGATTTTTTGTTTTGTGCAAATAGGCATACAGTTGAGCCTCGATATATCGGACCTCGATGCAACGGATTTCGGATACAACGGACAAATCTGCTAGAGTGAATATCTACAAGTACACAGGCAATAAATTGTGTGTTTATTTATATCTTACTTGTGAGCATCATTTAATCGTCGTATTACGTTTGTTTTTACGCGACCTTCCGAGTATCGGACCAAGATAACGAAGTGCCTCCTTGTAATCAGGAGTGTATTTGTAGTGGTTCATACGACAGTAAGAATTGAGTTTGATTGGGTGGTTCTACCGTATTGTGGTGGTTTGGACAATTTTTTTACTGCAGATCTGTTGCAACTGTTCTTATTCCATATTCAGTCAACTTTCCCACTTGGGAGTATACATCATTGATTGAAAAAAAAGTATGAAAATGCATTTTCTTCAAGGCCTGTCGATTTATTTCAAAATCGAGTATTTTTGAAGTTTTTTTTATGCTCAAAATAGTGTTTTTTTGACGCGTAATTGCATATAATACGTTTGAACGCATTCCGCACTACAAACAACAAAGAACAAAAGAATTAATAGTGTAATAAAAATTTGCACAAGCATTGTAGACGAGTGATTAAAGGACGCAGATGACATGAAAATAGGTTCATTGTTAAAAATTAAAAGCACCACAAACACTAAAATGAAGAATGGATATACAGTATAGTGCTGGTTCGCCCACCGCCGATCCCCCACCCGCCCCCGGTGTGTATGCTGGTGGCCCGTCGGCGTGTGTTACCCAGTTTGCGTGCTGGTATCCCGCCAATGTGTGC
>QXVX01006947.1:0-17631 GCA_013436065.1 Halocynthia aurantium
GAATGTATTGAAACAGAAGATATTTGTAAAAGCAATAGTAAATGCACGAATACTGATGGAAGTTACATCTGTTCCTGTGAAAATGGCTATATTATGCTTGGAGATGGCACATGCCAAGGTATGAGAATATTTACATTATTTATCGTAGGTTATAAAATAGCAGTCAGTCAGGGTAAAGATTTTCAATATATAACTATGTATGCTGAGCTAATTGGAATAAATAATATAAATTTATTTGCAGATATAAATGAATGTAATAGCGGAGAGAATGATTGTTCAATAAATGCTGATTGCCAAAACCTCGATGGGAGTTTCAACTGTTCTTGCAGAGTTGGGTACACTGGTACCGGGAAAAATTGCACAGGTAAAATCTAGAGGCATATAAATTCCATAACATTGATATTGACAACATTAATACTGCTTCAAATTTTTTATAATACTGTTCATTATTCATTCTCAAAGACATTAATGAATGCGATGATATGGAAAGCTGCGACAAGAATGCTAAATGTATCAATACTCCTGGCTCTTATGCTTGTGAATGTAATGAGGGTTTTGAAGGAACTGATGCTGGAAACTGTGATGGTAATAGAGCATTGTGGTTGCATAATCCGTAATTAGGCATTCGCTTAGTATCTCATTATCTATGTAATTTAAGTATTAGGTGTTCCTAATAATAGTATTTTTTTTAAATGTATTTATAATTCAACTCCTTTAGACATTGATGAATGTGAGCTTGGAACGCACAACTGTAGCAAGGCAACTTGTAATAATATAATAGGATCTTTTGAATGTATCTGCAAGAATGGATTCAACAAAACAGAGAATGGAGTTTGCATTGGTATGCTTAGTACACTTATATGTTCAGTCTGACTTGTGCGAACAATAATAGCATGGAATAATACGAATAATTTTTAGATATAAACGAATGTGAGAATAAAGAGAGCAATGACTGCGATAACAATTCAACCTGCGTGAATCTTATTGGAAGTTATGTGTGCAATTGTAAAGAGGGTTTTGGAAAATCCGAAGATAAAAAGCAATGCAAAGGTAATGTGAATACAGTAAATATAATCACTGCATGAATTGTAAATGAAATAATGCATATTTTTATCATCTCAGATATTGATGAATGTGAACTTCGAACTTACAAATGTAGCCAAAATTCAGTATGCAAGAATGAAGCTGGAAATTACTCTTGTATATGTAATACTGGTTTTGAAATGGAGAACAATGCTTGCACAGGTAGACAGATGGTTTAAATATTCGTTCACTTTTTTATTTTAACTTCTTTGAATGTTTTACCAGACATCGATGAGTGTTCAAATGAGATAGACACTGTTTGTGATCGAACTGAAGTATGTGAAAATGTACCTGGTAGTTATAAATGCTACTGTCCAAAAGGATATCGCAAAAATTACTCAGGAAAATGTGAAGGTAAGATGAGAGCATATTTGCAGCAGCAATAAATTTAGTTTGCATAAATAATAATACTGATTTATTACAAAAGATATCAATGAGTGCTTTGAGAAAAGTCACAAATGTGCTGTCAATGCTGAATGCCAAAACTTGCCAGGAGATTATAGTTGTCAATGTAAAGAGGGTTACACTGGGAATGCATCGATGCTATGTGAAGGTAAACCATTCGTAATATATTTTTGTGGTATTTTCTTATTTTTAATTAAATTAGTTAATTTATATCAAACGAACCTTTATTAATAATTTCAGATATTGATGAATGTGAACTGAAGGACTTTGAATGTGAAAACAACTCCAAATGTTTCAATACTTACGGCAGTTATGAATGCAAATGTATTTTGGGCTATCAAGAACTTGATAACGGAACTTGTGAAGGTGTGTTAAATTCAAATATATAGAAAACTAAATATATCAATTGGTGCATAAGCTAAACATTCCTGCTCCTATACAAAATATTTTCATTCACAAATAATTTTATTAATATTTTCTTGATATATTTCAGCTCACTTTCTTTTTATGCTTTAATTACATTTATATTTTTATTCACCAGATATTGACGAATGCCAAGATGGAACACATAACTGCACTGACAATGCAGTTTGCACCAATGAAATTGGCTTCTTCTTATGTACTTGCTTGGAAGGTTACACAGGGCAACCTGATATATCATGCGAAGGTATGCATAAAAGTACTTTTATAATAAGATGATAGTGAATGAATGATCAAAACACGCTTTTACTGTTATAGACATAGATGAATGCAGCAATGAGGAGGATAATGACTGTGATAAGGAAAGCTCAGTGTGTGTGAATACATTAGGAGGATACAAATGTGATTGCAAGGCTGGTTTTCAAGAAAATATTGATGGACAATGTGGAGGTACCAAAACTATACTTTGCATTCACATAAGTTGCATTTCCCTTTAAGTTATGAGTTATATAATTTTATATGCAATTTCAGAATAATTGTAATTCCATGTTGTTTACTATTTTATAGATCTTGATGAATGTAAAGAGGGTACATACGAGTGCTCCTCAAATGCAAGATGTAAGAATAGCATTGGGTCCTACTCATGTGGGTGCATGAAAGGATATGAAGGAGATGGAAATAACTGCGATGGTAAACAATATATTTCCTGCTATGTACAGTAGGGCTGTATATTGTAGTTACTTTACAAGACGCTTCTTATTTACAGATGTAAATGAATGCAAAAATGGTGAAGCTAACTGCCACACTAATGCAGAATGCTACAACAATCCTGGAAGTTTTTCTTGTGAATGTGGAACTGGCTATCAAGGGGATGGAGTGAATGAATGTGAAGGTGTGTTACATTGCTTCAAATTCAATGACTAAAGTTTTTTTAGCTCTCATTAGTAAAATGCTTTTTGAAGGAAGCAGAATATAATGAATTATAATATTTGGTTGATTTTCACATTTAGATATCGATGAATGTGCTGATGGTGCTAACGATTGCGTAACATATTCGGAATGTACAAACTACGATGGAGGTTATGATTGCAATTGTGCTAAAGGATTTACGGGATCAGATGAATGTTCTGGTAAGAAAAATCAAATTTTTAGTGTACTTATTATAATTTACATGAATATATATATGTATATATATGAGAAAATGCTAACGGACTAATGCACTCACTAAATTTGCTTAATTAATTAAGACATTGATGAATGTACTGATGGACTAAACAATTGTAATGATGCTGCCATTTGTAACAACACAATTGGAAGTTATTCTTGCCAGTGCAAACAAGGGTATAGAGGAGATGGCACCGAATGCAATGGTAACTATCATGGAATTTATATGACTATTTATATTATTTGGAAACGGTTTTCTGACGATGTCGTTCGTCATTTACAGAAATTGATGAATGCCTCTCTGGTGAAGATAAATGTACACAGAATGCATATTGCACAAATACAAAAGGAGATCACATTTGCACATGCAAAGTTGGTTTCACTGGAGATGGATTCAATGAATGCAAAGGTAAATTAATTCCCTTTTTGGCTATAACTAATAAGCATCTTGAGTTGTCAATTTCAAAAAGTTTCAATTTTTTTTTATCAATACTATTAATATTTCTTCAAGATATCAATGAATGCGAAACTACAGAACCATGTCATGAGAATGCTGAGTGCTTGAATGAAGATGGAAGTTTTAGTTGCTCCTGCAAAGAAGGGTATACCGGTGATGGAGTATCAACTTGTTCAGGTACATTAAGATGAATGTATATAAATTCTAAGAATTAGAGATTGTCAATGTAAAATGAATGTTTGGTATGTTAATTTTTTATGTTTTCTCATACAATAGATGTAAATGAATGCGCATCTAATACTTACAAATGCCCAAATATCACCGACTGCCAAAATACATTTGGTAGCTATGAATGTCAATGTCGTTCTGGCTTTACGGGTTCAGGTGGAGATGATTGTTCAGGTATGTGGAAATGTAACTTAGAGCCTATTTTTAAGTGTCAATTTGCAAGTATTTTGTTTCACCAAATCATTATTTTATTGCAGATATTGATGAATGCAACATAGATAGAAAACTTTGTCCAAAAAATTCAAAATGCCTGAACTCTGTTGGAAGCTTTGAATGTCTGTGTAGAGATGGGTATTCAGGATCTGGCAATGAAACCTGCACAGGTAATTCAATTATTTTTCCATTGCACATCAGCTCAATTTCAATATCATACTGCTATACTAGCTATTTTAAATATAGATGCCTCTAATGCAGAATTTTTTAACTTAAATACAGATATCAATGAATGCACTGAAGGAACTTTCACCTGCTCTGAAAATGCTGATTGTGTCAACACACAAGGGAGTTACATTTGTAAATGTAAAGATGGATTCAAAATGGTTGAAGAAACTTGTGTTGGTGAGTTATATGAGTGTTCATATAAATCTTTGATCCAACTGATTAATCTCATTTACTATTACAAAATTGTCAACAACTAAATTCAATACTCAGACATCAACGAATGTGAAGAAAATACTGACAGCTGTGTGCAACATGCTGACTGCATCAATTACATAGGAAGTTATAACTGTTCTTGTCGAGATGGCTTTTCTGGAAATGGTTCAGTTTCATGTTCTGGTAATTTTTTTAAAATGATTGTTTTACCATAGATTTTGCAGGTTAGTAATCAATTTTCTGCGAAATACAACTTCTATACATTGTTTGAACAGATGTTGATGAATGTCTTCAAGAGAATGATGACTGCGTGGAACATGCAGTTTGTTCCAATACTGTTGGTAGCTATACATGCAAATGTAAACCTGGCTACACTGGAAAGGCTAATGAATCTTGTACTGGTATGAATCTTTTTTATCTGTATTAAATATTTGCATCCATATGTACGAGTAGTATCAGATATAACACAAATTATATCTGCTCAGATGTGGATGAGTGCGGTACGAATGAGCATGACTGTGGACCAAATACCGAATGCAGTAATACCAATGGCAGCTATGTTTGCAACTGCATCAGTGGATATGAGAAAATAGCTGACAATACTTGTGGAGGTATGTATAGCTTAAATTTGTAATTGCACTTGAATTATAAATTGTAATCCTTAATTTTTACCAAAAACCTGAACATATTTTCTGTATGATTATGCTGACCTATTTGAAATGTCATATTTTAATATTATTTTTAGATGTTGATGAGTGCCAAGCACAAACAGATGACTGTGAAGGAATATGTGAGAACACGATTGGAAGTTTCCTATGTTCTTGTGAACTTGGTTACCAGATGAATGATGATAACACTTGCATAGGTAAATAATCAAACATAAGTTTTAATATTAAAAAAGGTATACATTTCATGTGTATAATTCTTTGCAGATGTTGATGAATGTGATGAAACATATGACAATGACTGTCATGAAAATGCAGATTGCCATAACACTAATGGTTCTTATATCTGCACTTGCGAAGAAGGTTACATTGGCGATGGATGGAACATATGCAATGGTACATTACATAGTTCTCGTATTGAAAATATTTTGATTACAACTATTTGCAATTACCATCAGGATTAAAAACTTATTATAAAATGATTTAGATGTATGCTATGAACTATCTTCATTTATTTAGATGTAAATGAATGCATTGAGGAGACCGATGACTGCAATGCAACTGAAGACTGTGTTAATACAGAAGGTGATTATAGATGTGTTTGCGCAGACGGCTATGAAATGAATGAAGACCAAGTTTGTGAAGGTAATAACGATGATAATTCCAATAGGTATTAGATGTATTGCTGAACCTGTCCTTCAAAATAATTTTGGATCTGTACAGTATAATAATTTCGTTTATTTCCGATTAATAGATATTGATGAATGCTTGGATTCCAACCCACCTTGTGATGAGAATGCTAATTGCACAAATACAGATGGTAGTTATACATGTGAATGTAATCAAGGTTATGAAGGAGATGGTGTCAGCTCTTGTGAAGGTAAAGTAGATTTGCTCTTTTTCATAATTTCTGGGTGGAAGAGGGATTCAGTGGATATGGGAGGAGCTCTAGACCAAGAGGTCTCGAATTAGGACCTCACCCAGAGCCATCTACATGTCCTTGAGCCAGATGCATTCACAGTCGACCAAGCTGTATAAATAGAATAATATTGTAACAACAATACAATAATTTGAAAGATATGCAACTTTTTTTAGATATCAACGAGTGCTTGAAAAGCGATTGCCATAATGATTCTAAGTGCAGTAACACCAAAGGATCTTACATCTGTAAATGTAAAAAAGGATATTCCGGTGATGGGATTACCAAGTGTAATGGTAAATAAATATTTGAGAAAAAATAAATTTCTACATAATTGTTATTGCAATATATTATTGTTTTAACCTTACACTCACTCAAAATAGATATTGATGAATGTATCTCGGGCGAGAGCTCCTGTGATCTTAATTCAAAATGTGAAAATACCATCGGAAGTTTCAAATGCGAGTGTAAGGATGGATATGTTGATAACGGCTTATGCACATGTATAGGTAAGCTTCAACTATTCACTGTTCGACATTAGTAAAAACAATTATTCGTAGATATGAGCTGTTGGAACAATATATGTATATATCACAATGTTTATGGCTTTGTCTGAATTGAAAATAGACATTGATGAGTGCAGTCAAGGAAACTATGAGTGCGACGAGAAGGCTAAATGCATCAACAGCCTTGGAAGTTATATGTGCACTTGCAGTGAGGGATATAGAATGAATAGTGATGAAAAATGCATAGGTAAGATGATTACTGCTACTTACGATTGGAAATTGTCATTTTAACTTTGCAAATTTCATGTCTTTTCCACATAGATGTTGATGAATGCGTCAGCGGTAAAAGTCAATGCAAGCCAAACTCCCAATGCTTCAATAATCCAGGAAGCTATGACTGCGAATGCAAAAAAGGTTTCATCGGATATGGATTGAGTTCATGCACTGGTAAATCGCTACCCTTTTCATGGAATTGATTACCATGAGGCTTACATATTATATTGACCATTTTATATTTTTTAACAGATATTAATGAGTGCGAGGCAAATATACACAATTGCGATGAGAATGCTGTATGTTCTAACACCAAGGGTGGATTTTTGTGTATTTGCAAAGAAGGATTTGATGGAGATGGAACACTTTGCGTAGGTATGTAAAAAAAGAGATGTAAAATTACAGACAGGAAAGGTTTTAGTAGCTGAAATTGGAGTGATAAAAAAGTTTGCTGTCATCTTCATGATGAATAACAATAATTTTGCTGATCGATATGATTGAATTTATTTTCTTTGCTTATTACAGACAATGATGAATGTGCCTTCAACACTCATAAGTGTAAAGAAAATGCGATGTGCATTAATACAGCTGGAGGATATCGATGTCAATGCAAAGATGGGTACACTGGGGACGGACTGACAGTTTCTTGCACAGGTAAATCGAAATTATTTCTCAAGTTCATATTATTCACTATAAATGTTCAGATTTAGAATTTTCTTCACACAATTTTTTTGCATATAAAGATATCAACGAATGCCTCGCATCAATGAATCCATGTGATGAAAATTCAAGATGTCAAAACAATAATGGAAGTTTCTCCTGTCTATGTGATTCTGGCTTTACTGGAGATGGTTTGAGGGATTGCTCTGGATCTGGTGCAAGTTCATGCATAGGTAGGGTATTGTAGCGAATAGCTTCGAGGTTCAATTACAACATACATCTAATCCTATTTGCTGGATTTTAACAAGTTTTTTCGTATTATCTCAGACATGAATGAATGCATTGATCTTGAAGAATCATGTGGAGAAAATGCATATTGTCGTAACATACCTGGTGGCTATATCTGTGAATGTAGTGATGGCTTTACTGGTGATCCACTATTAAATTGCGAAGGTATGTACAGAATAGAGAAAAAAGATCAGTTATCATTGTGTAATAGGTGCATATTGACTATTGAAATGTATATATGCATATAACTCGATATTCAAATCCTTTTTATTTCTGATTATTAGATTTGGACGAATGTTCTCTCAAGCAAGACAAATGTCCTCCTGAATCAAAATGTGTTAATACTGAGGGAGGTTTTATATGTCAGTGTGCCACTGGATTTGCAGTTGATGACTCAAATACTTGCAATGGTATATAATCTTTATACCTGATTATTTTTGCTGACTTTGATTTCAGTTATTGCTAACTAACAATAAAATATTTGAATCCAGATATCAACGAGTGCAATTCTCCGAACAATACCTGTGACGAAACGGCTAAATGCAAGAATACGTATGGTAGTTACGAATGTGAGTGCAAACCTGGATATTTAAGCACTGGCCCCGACACATGCATAGGTAAGTTTATTGTTCAAGCATACAATTGTTTTAGGTTTTATTCTTCAAAGATTACAAAACTTCAAAAACAATAATATCATTTGCAGATATCGATGAATGTACAAACAGTGATAAAACAGAATGCCATGAAAAAGCAGAATGTTCGAACACCGATGGTAGTTATGAATGCATTTGCGAAAAAGGATATGCGGGAGATGGTAAAGACTGTCAAGGTAGTAATTTTATATAATGTTGAATAAATCACACTATTGTGTACACACTTATAATAAAATTACGGGAATGTAATGGAATACTTTTCTTTTCAGATATTAATGAATGCTCAATGATTGCTGATTCATGTGTCAACAATACGGAGTGTGAAAATACAGAAGGAAGCTACATCTGTCGATGTAAAGATGGTTTTCAAGGGATTGTGACCTTATCATGCAATGGTATGCTTCTATTGTTCTTGATGGTTCAAATATTAATTCACATAGATCAATATACACAAAGGAACTATTGACATGAGTGTTTTAGAAAAACTTAACGGAATTAATACTGAAATAATTACTTCACCCAACACTATCATGGAAATTTGCAATTTTCAGATATTGACGAATGCAAGCAAGCAGATGCCTGTCATGACAATGCAGAATGCACGAACACCCTGGGAAGTTATCTTTGTTCATGTAAAAATGGATATAATGGTGATGGCAAGATCTACTGTTCAGGTAAGCATGTACATTGTTACTGTATGAAAAGTTCTTTTCTCAAGCTTTCTCATTACCTTGTGATTGAAGATGCCTAAATACCTCATTCTGATTATATTTTTATACTTAAATTCTTAGTGACTGATTACTGTGTGACTGATAACTCTAAATCGAAATGTGGAGATAATGCTGATTGCATAAATCAACCTGATAGCTTTGACTGCAAGTGCAGACTGGGCTTTGAAGGGGATCCATTTTCTGAATGCAAAGGTATTGTACCAGTAAATAATGATCCGGCACCTGAAAGATTATTTAAAAATATTTTCCTATTTTAATTATAGATATAGATGAATGTGAAAATGCTGAAGACAATGTATGTCTTGACAATGCCAAATGTGTTAACACAGTTGGAAGTTACTCATGCATCTGTCGTGAGGGCTATAGCGGTGATGGCATTGATAAATGCATAGGTAAATTTCCCTATCACATATTTTTATTCTTAATTTCCAAGTAAATTTGCTATTTCATTTAATTCCATTACTGTTACAGATATCAATGAATGCCTTGATGATAATATACAATGCAAAGAAAATGAGGAATGCCTAAACAATGATGGTTCATATCAATGTGTATGTGAATCAGGATATTCTGCAAATGGTGACAATGAGTGTAAAGGTACAAAATATCAAGATAATTCAATGTTACCTATATTTTTTGTTGAGAGGAAGTCTCTCTTTATCCTGATATATTTTTTCTAAGATGTTGATGAATGTCAAAACATGGTATGTCCCGATAATAGCGAGTGCATAAATGGAATTGGTAGCTATACATGCCAGTGTGAAAATGGCTATGAGGATGATGGTACTAGAACATGCAAAGGTAATTGTATTATACTCTGTATCTAAATGTGATCGTGAAGCAAAATAACTAATACAGATGGTTTTACATCCAGACATTGATGAGTGTACCCGCAATGTCCACAACTGCACCGAAGAAGCTGAGTGTTCAAATTTACCAGGGTCATTCACTTGCAGATGTAATAGTGGCTACACTGGAAATGCGGATTTGAAGTGCAATGGTAAAATACAATATATATCATCGTGCGGTACTTAAACATATTACATAAGTGGTAAATTATGCTAACATCATCTGGTTGTGTTGTGATTGAATTACTTGTGTAATGATGATGGCAATTTTTAAACTAAATTATGAATTTAGCCTACCTTATTTTATATAATGAGATGAGAATGCATTGTTATTGAATATTTACTGGAGTTCATTCATAAGATGGCTGAATGGCTGTTTCGAAACCACCTCTCAAACCTTTATGGATACAGGACATTATTTAATTTGTAACAGATATCGATGAATGTCAACTACAAATGTCCGATTGTGCTGTTAATGAAGAATGCATTAACAATATTGGAAGCTACGAATGTGTATGCAAGAACGGATTCCAGAAAGATGATGACTCTTGTATTGGTAAGAACTATAAATCTTATAATTTATATTCTCTGGAAAAAAGATTCTAATTGCGAATAATATTTTTTTTCAGATATTGATGAATGCACTCAACCAAGTGTATGTGGTGACAATGCTGTCTGCACCAACACGCAAGGAAGTTACTATTGCAAATGTGAAACAGGTTACAGTGGTTTGCCACCAGATGGTTGCACTGGTAAGTTGAAAGATTCAAATAAAACTGGAACAATGTGTAATTTGTAATTAGCGGACGAATGATTCTTGATGATTTCAATTCAGATATTAATGAGTGCAATACAATGGAAGCTGAATGTTCTAAATATGCAGAATGTGTAAACAATGAAGGAAGCTATACCTGTTTGTGCAAGGTTGGATTCACTGGCAATGGAAATATGTGCACAGGTGAAGTATTGTATTACACATGAGAAAATATATTAATATTATTGTTCCCTTTGTTTTTTTGATTGGAAGTAATGAAATTTATAACTGAATAATTAATTTTAATTTAATATTAGTTGGTATTTGTAAGTCTTTAATAATCCCTGTCGGTCGATGGAAAAGACAAATGTTAATTAGCTATCATTTTTAGATGTGAATGAATGCTCAGAAAGTGATAAGTGTGCAAACAACTCATTCTGTATCAACAACCCTGGTAGTTACACATGTCGCTGTGAAGATGGATTCATAGGGGTTGGAGAGGAATCCTGTGAAGGTAATCCTATTCGTGTGACATTAAACTATACAAAACTTCATATCTAACACAGAGAATTTTTCTATATTGGCAATTATACAGATGAGGATGAATGTAGCACAAGAACAGATGACTGCAACGAATATGCAATCTGCAAAAACACTCCTGGTTCATATCAGTGTCTCTGCAAGCCAGGTTTTACTGGAAATGGATATAAATGTGAAGGTAACCTTAATTTTACATTATGATATGATTGAATAATAAAAGTGACTTATCAGTTTTTACTATATTACCTGAAAAAAGTATTCAACTATTCCATATTATTATTAATATAAGATATCGATGAATGTATCTCCGGCAAACATGACTGTGGATCGAATACTTTTTGCGAGAACACAGTGGGAAATTTCACTTGCAAATGTATGGATGGTTACTACACAACTGGTAGCACGACGTGTGCAGGTTAGATTTTGAACAACTTTTCAGTGTTTGTTATTTGTGCAAAAACTGCATATCTTCCTTTTCCAATTCTCATTCCTAAATATACATTATACATTTTCAGATATTGATGAGTGTGAAAAGAGCATCGCAAACTGTGATGATAATGCCGTTTGCCAAAACACTGCCGGCAGTTATATTTGTGACTGCAAAATAGGATTCATCAAATCTGGACTCCTGTGCACAGGTATAATAAGCTGTAAATGAATAGTTTTACAAATTCAGGCTTAAAGATTGTCATAAATTGTAAGTCTCCTATATCAAATATATATAGAATATGTTGGTAATCCATGGAGTCAATCTTTTGCAGATATTAATGAATGCAAAGAAGATGTAACCGAATGTAAAGAATTTTCTGAATGTGAAAACACAGTTGGAAGTTATTCCTGTGCTTGCATAGATGGCTATAGGGGAGATGGCAAAGTGAAATGCTCAGGTTAATATTTCTATTTTCAGTCTTTGGAATATAATAATCATATTTATTTGAGATTCTCGATTATTAAATAAATCTTCTCTAACTCATTAAATTTGTTCACTTTTCAGTTATTCCCACACCTGCTTATGGTCCATCAAGTAAGTACCATAGTTCTTAAACAAATAATTAAACAATCATTCAATAACTGTAACATGAATAGAATATAAGAAATATTAAATGTAAATACATAGATAATGAAATTTCACAAAAAATTCACAGATATCGATGAATGTTTGTTGAACCGACACGACTGTAGTGACAATGCAGAATGTATTGATACGCTGACCAGCTATGAATGCAATTGTTTAACTGGTTACACGGGAGATGGGAAGCAGTGTTCAAGTCAGTTATTTTTTTTTCTTCTATAAGATGTTTGATGTATCCCAGTGCTTCATCACTTTTTCCCTTTACATTGCAGATATTGATGAGTGCACTATACTAGACAGCTGTGATAAATATTCTGACTGTACTGATACTATTGGAAGTTTTGAGTGTGCATGCAAGGATGGTTTTATTGAAACTTCAGAGGGCCTTTGTGAAGGTAGTATTTAAATATTAATGTTAAACAGAAGTGGCTTCCAATTCCGTCTTGGTGTTAACACAATATTATATTTTACTGTGCTTGTGTTAAATATTTACTACTTCAATGCTTATAGGCAATACAGACAAGGCACTTACCTTTATTTACAAAGATAATTTTCTTGGGTTATTTTTCATAAGGTGAAACAAGAATATTTATCATATGTTAGCCAAATTTGCTGACAGAACACCAATTTTAGTAAAACATTACTAATGTTGATGCCTCTTACCTTTATCTGCTATTGATCCTGATATCCGTTAGAAACCAATGTTAGAATATGATCTTCCTCACTATATCACTACGATATTACTTGATTGAGATATTACCAATTCTTTCCACAAAAACTATTTTCTTGCTATCCTCTGTAGATATTGATGAGTGCCAGGCAGAAACAGACAACTGTACTACCAATGCTGAATGCAAGAACACTATTGGAAAATACATGTGCGAATGCAAAACAGGATTCGAAGGAGATGGAAACAAGTTTTGCTTTGGTATGTGATAATATGAGGATAATTCTTGTACAATTTATCTGTAAAACACAATGCTAGAAAATATTTTTCTTTTCACAGATATTGATGAATGTACTCTTGGCACTCATGACTGCAGACGGTTCTCTGAATGTCAGAACACTGTTGGTAGTTATATCTGTACATGCATGCAAGGATTCACTGGTATTGGCAATGAACAATGCAATGGTAGGTTTCACTATTTTCTGTAAGCAGTAACTGTAAGGTTTTGCTGGGATTCTTATTAATTCTTATTAATTCTGGACTCCCATTCATAACACAACGTTTTTAATCATGTGTAATTTTTTAGACTTAGACGAATGTCTGGATACGCCTTGTACTGATAATGCTTACTGCACTAATACAAATGGTAGTTACGCATGTACTTGTGATGTTGGTTATCAAGGAAATGGAAAAACTGAGTGCAGAGGTTTGTAGAATACTTTTTCATATGATGTTATATTCCATAGTAAACCTTATAAAATTGCATATTATGATTGGGCACTACTTTTTATAACAACATATTTTTTTATCAGACATCAATGAGTGTGAATCGGGTATGGCAAGATGTGATACGAATGCAGAATGCAAAAATAGCGACGGTAGTTACAAATGCGTTTGCGAAGTGGGCTTCACTGGTGATGGCTCCAAATGTTCAGGTAATAATTAATACTAGGCTATAGATGAACTGGAAAATTCTGTATACATTTTAGCAGGAAATTAAAAAATTCTATTTTACTTGAGCAGTACTTTCTCTCTTTATTGTATCAACATTAAGTATTTTGCTCTTTTTCTAAAGATATAAATGAGTGCAATTCTCAACCATGTGATGAAAATGCTAAGTGTACAAATGCAGAAGGATCGTACACATGCAAATGTAACTCTGGTTACGAAGGAAATGGAAGAGAAGAATGCAAAGGTTTATTATCCTACTCATTTACCAAAAAACAAATTTTAGTTGAGCAGGTTGAGAATAAAATTTAATATAATATTATTTCAATTTTTTTCTAGATATTGATGAATGCACAAGGGAAATACACAACTGTGTTACAAATAGTCAATGTAATAATGAGCCTGGAAAGTACAGTTGTGAATGTTTAGAAGGTTTTGTCGGAATCGGAACTGAAGCTTGCAATGGTAATTTCATAATTTATTACATTCATTAAATCACTGTACTAGATTGATGTTTTCAGCATATATTGAATTATCAAAATGAATGACATGCAAAACGATTATTACCTCACTAGATATTGATGAATGTAAAAACGGAGACAACAATTGCCTGAAGAATGCTGAATGCAAAAACACACTTGGAAGTTACACATGCATATGCTATGGTGGCTACATAGGAGATGGACGCACTTCTTGTGCTGGTAATTACTTGACTTCTAATTTAATAATATTGTTATCAATTGTTGTTATAACAATATTATCATTCTCTGTTTATTGATGTAACAGATTATTATAAGGGTAAAGATTTCCTCGAAAATAACTAGATTTAAATAATTAACTTTTTCAGCCATTGATTACTGCGGCTCTGATCTAAATGATTGTGGAGGTAACACAACATGTACAAATCTTGATAAAGATTACATTTGCAAATGCCAACCAGGATTCAAGGGAGAGGTGAAAGATGCTTGTCAAGGTATGCTCATTTACCTTGTTAAATATTACCGTTTTGTATATTGCTTATTGATAAGTATTCTGTTGTTTTATTTTATTAGATATTGATGAATGTGACACGGGTACTGATGAATGTGATGACAATGCAACATGCAATAATACTTTAGGAAGTCATCAGTGTTCCTGCAACAGTGGATTTTATGGTGATGGAAAAAATTGTGAAGGTACGTTAAGTTAAGTTACTGGATTTTTTACATGTTACATAGATTTTCTTATGTAGTAATATCTATTTATATAACTTTAAGCCTTATTTATTCATATCATAGTGTTACCTGATCACTTAATTTTTATTGTAAGCAGAATATCCTGTTGTATTCTTTGAGAGGGAGTTAACAGAAGTGAATGAAACAGTTGAAGTTGTTTTCGTGAAAATTCTGAGGAAAGGTGGAGATATGGAGAAGCCGTTAAGAGTTAAAATTAACTCCATAACAGTAAATGCAACTGGTAAAAAATGACATTGATTATTATTCTCATTACAGTAAAACTGATGAAATAGTTATATTAGAAAAGATAAACATTTTTTTTACATATGTAGAAGAGGAGGATTATGGTGGCATAAGTCAGTTTGTCACTATCTTGGAAAATCAGGATGCTGTGTCCGTTCCTGTTCAAATCATCAATGATGAAGCTCAACCTAAATATGAAGGACTTGAAGCATTCAAGCTAACATTAGAAGAACCTAGAGATGCTGTTTTGGGAGATCCAAACTCTACCACTATAACTATACTCGATATAGATGATGGTTCGATGTTGCTTTATATGTATTTAAATATATCGAGAGCTGTTTCCTAACCTACAATTTTTATTCCAGTTCCACAAGTATACTTCAAGGAGGAAACATATAATTCCACTGAGGATGTTGGCACAATTGAAATTTTGGTAATAAGGGAAGGATATGATCTGGACATACAAACAACTGTTATTGTCAAGTCCAATGACAGCGAGACAAGTTCTGCCAAAGGTAGATAGGGGTTGTATGACATTCTAATTACATTTGTCGGATACATGAATACTGAATTTTGATTAATTTTAAAAACAAACAGCTGACAGTGACTACAAACCTGTCCAAGAAATAATAACTTTTGAGAAGGGAACAAAAGAAAAAACCATTCAAGTCACAATTTTGAAAGATGACGAGAGCCCAGAAGATATTGAAACTTTTGTTGTTGAACTTATGATGCCTGTAAATGGAAGAATAGGTGATCCCCAGAAAACTATCATCTTGATAAATGATGCTGTTGAAGGTAATGAATAGAAAGGCAATGATAAGCTAAAATTGCAGAGGATATTCAGTTGCTAATACCAATTATTTCTTTGTTTAGTTCCGGAAATTTCATTCCAAGAAGAACTGTATGAAGTAAAGGAGGATGCTGGAACAGTGTCTGTTACAATAAAAAGAGAAGGTTCAACAAGCAGTCTTAAGCAAACATCAACTGTATCAATCCAATCAATGAATAACGTACCTACTACTGCAACTGGTAAATACAGCCTTAAGTTTATATACGGAACCAATGGCTGGTATTATGAAGTTTTTAATTTTTCAGCTATGAATGACTATGAGAAAGTGGACGAAAAAGTAATTTTTGAAGAAAATGAAAAAACTAAAACAATTCTAGTCAAAATATTTGATGATACTGATCAACCAGTAATGGAAGGTGAAGAATCATTCAACCTTCAGCTCTCTTTGCCTGAAAATGCAAAACTAAAGTCTCCAAACAAAACCATAATAGTGATAGATGATAAGGACCTTGATGGTTAGTTAGATACCATTTTTCTCTAATGCTTTAGGAATAGAAATGTATCATAGACCAGTCCTGTCCAGTACACTTCTGTGCTTTTGCAGTTCCTACCATCTCATTCAAAGAGGAATCTTATGACGTGTTGGAAAACACTGGAATACTGAGAGTTACGGTACAGAGAATTGGAGATATTGTTGATCAAAATTCAACAGTTACTGTAGTATCTAAAAGTTCAGACCCTGAATCAGCTACAGGTATATTATATATAGATTTATATTTCTCATAAATAATAAATAGCAATGTTTTAAATACTATTCTCTATTTTAGCTGTGGAAGATTATGAACCAATAATAAATGAAGTTTTATCATTTGCTCCTAATGAAAATGAGAAGCATGTCAATGTAACAATAATTGATGATGTTGATAAACCAGTATCGGAAAAGAGGGAAAGCTTTGTTCTTGAGCTTACTTTGCCACAAAATGCTGAAGTGGGGAAACCTGAAAAGATTATCATTACAATTGATGACACAGAACTTGATGGTGAGAATTATATTTTTGAAATTGCATTGTGTTATCCACTTTATACTATTGGATAATTGTAACATTTTGCAGTTTATGATGGTCCAGTCACTCAATTTCAAGAAGAGAAATATGAAGTCAATGAAGCAGATAAATTTTTAACTGCAAAAGTCATAAGAACTGGAAACTTGGATAATCCATCTACTGTACAATGCTTCACTCAAGATACCAGTGCTAATTCTGGTTCTGATTATACTGAAAGACCAAGTGACAGTTCTTTTGTAACATTTAAATCAGGTATCTTCTGAATATTGTACAGTTCATCCAAACGTAGATTGTTGTGGAGATTTTTATTAAAATCCATCATTCCTTATTAAGGTCAATCGGTTGCAAACTGTACGGTTGAAATTCTTGAAGATGACATTGT
>QXVX01006959.1:0-16917 GCA_013436065.1 Halocynthia aurantium
GAGGAACAGGTCTAAGAGCAGACTTGCAAGCTGGATATATAATTTTGGACTTGCTTTTTCGACAAAATCCTGTGATCTTTGTCATGCAAAAATAATATTTAGAAACATGATCATTTTGCTCTCGCCATATCATTGGCATTTGCTTCCTTTTTTCATCAAGCCAAAACAAAAGACTTGTGTAACTATTGCAATAAACATTTTTCTTGATCTTCCACTTGACTTCGAAATTGTACCGGATTGTTTTGTTGCTCGACGAACTATGAAACTGCTACTAGCACTGAAAATCTGCAGCTGTCGTGTCAATCAAATATCTAGGTAAACTCGAAATCAGATATCACGCCGAGGTCAGATGTGGCATTGTTTCAAAAGTTGTTCGATTTTTAATCTTCACGGTCTGAACTGTCCGATATTGTCCACCATCAAACAACAGGTTACAAAGCAAAAGAATATATTTATTTATAATTAGCTGATAATAAACAATAAATTCCACAACCCTAATAATGATAATGGAAAAACACAGTATTGTACTATTTGCTAAGTTGACGAAGTCACAGTAAATATGGAAAATTTGCTAGGTAAACTTTTCGTCACAGCTGAAGTTTTGCTTCACATTTATTTTGTTACAAATTGCTTAAGAAGCAGCTATGTTGCACAGCAGTATAGACAAAATATACCTCACTATCGAAACCACAAACGGTCCACCATACATTACATCTTAGCTAGAAGAATGTACATATTTAGTTAAGTAGTTTTGATCAATACATGGATGAATATATATTGCAACTACAATATAAAGAACACACATCGTGTGTTGTCACCAAGCAAGGTTGAGGAATCTAGACAGGAATAATCCCGTTCCTAGAGGTATGATGTCAATATTTGTACATAAATCTAAATTGGAACCAATACAGAAAAACATTTTTAGACATCCAATGAAAGAAAAGTTGTGGCATTTCACATCCACCAGTATTACCTGTTCATTTTCATTTTCCAGAATATGCTAAGATTTGAATTCAAGAATATATCTAATAATAAGCAAGGATTCGAAATTCTCTATTACACATGCCTTGGAACGCTGAAGTTAATTCACAGCTTCCACAGATACAAATAAAATTGTAATTCCTTCAGAGGTCAGAGATCTGACATCATGCCATGAATACAAATATGGTATATTGAGGACTATGAATATTTAAAATGTGATACACTGCTTTTTTACAATATTGTAGGGAAGAACCCATGTATCGTTGACGGTGTGACACCTAGGTAACATGTAATTTGTTGTACAATGCTAGTAGTATTAGTATGGTAGCAGCAAACATAAATGGACAAATCGCTTACAACACTGGTACACAAAGAATTACAGAAACAGCGCTTCGGCGGTCATGTTTTTAAACTGAGTCTCTGATCGAGCATCCACTTTCTAACATACTGGCAAGATCTCCCTCCTCCCTGGGTATGGGGACAGAGTCGTAACATATACGGCCTGTGGAGAGGCTAGTTCGATAACCCAAATTGGTGTGAGCTTTTGAAATGAGCAAGGGATTCGTTTCACTTCTCGTGGTGTGAGCGGGTTCCGATTTGATGTCATTAGGATCAAGTTGTTGATCGTACGGGTCTTCCCGATCACACTCCTGAAAATTCCAGAATTCATTACCCAGGCAAGAGCCAAGAATATCATCACCCACGTGAGGTGAGGACGGATAATGGTCGATTTCGCAGCTCGAAAAAGGCTCGATCGCTTCCTCCGGGGTTAGTTCGTCATCCGAATTTACAGGACAATGAACACTGTCAAAAGAACACCGATACCCTGCGTGCTCGAAACTTAAATTCCAATTCGAGCCCTGCTCAAGACTGTTGCTTCGCTTCATACTTGCATCTGCTTCATCTATATCTTTTGTTGAACTGATTGTCACAAAACAGACATGGAATAACGACTTTAAAATTAGATTCCAGACCATAGAGCAGTCATTAACACATGAAGTAGTTAACATACTTTTGTTAGAAACAACTTTGGTAAACTACTACAAGAGCATAATACTTCTACTTTTCCTGGTTCAAAGTTGATCGCAAAACATTTCTTACCTTCGCGTGCCATCCGCAATGTCGTAGAGTGGCAAAGATCTAGTGCGATCCTTGACTTTCAGATACAGCAATGCTTCGCATAATCTAGCACCCATTTCCTGTAGTTCATGTGTCGATATTTGGAAGCCCTGTGAAGAAGTGATTTTCATCGAGGTAGAAAATTGTCAATCCGATAAGATTTGTTTAGTTCTACTATAGTTGAACAACCTTATATTTGCCCTGATCACATCCGCAGTAAGTACTCTCCATCGTGTAGCTCCTCGTCACACCCATTTCTTTCCAGACAACGACCCTGGCGGTACTCTCTTTACACTTTTCCACCACAAAGTTGCAATTGGAAAGTGAAAAAGCAGGCGCGAGTTGCTGAAGCAACTTCGGAAGCGTCTGGATAGCAATTCGGATATGTGATTTCGAGTTTATATTCGACAGATGTAATTGTCATACCAACAACTGACCTTGTAACCGACGTCGTCAGGCCCGCCGTGTATGGCGTCCGACTCCCCAGCCAGTACAGATTCCTTTCGAGAACAGCCGTACAAAAAAACGTTTTTGCGACGAGAATGACCGTGATAGTCGCAGTAAACAAGAGGAGCTGGTAAGAAAAGCAAAAGCAGTTAGTATGTCTTAGGAGACAGTAGAACATTCCCGAAAACCCAAGCTTGACTATATTTCATTGCATTTACCACCACTATAGAAGAAAATATTATTCATACACAGTCACAGTAGTGATTTTATGTGATGTTGCTCTCTCCGAGTAGACCAAAGCTTAGAACTCGTATTTCAAATTCAAAGTCATAGCTATTTTGAACCACTGTGTATGAGCAACAAAAATCGGATATTGACATTATTACTATATGCACTTACCTTTGCCTATTGAGTAAAGATATTGCAATAAACCTTTGGTGTGGTATATAGTCGGGAACAAAGTGGAATCGGGGTCTGTCCACTGCCTGTTCAAATCTTCACCCGTTAGAGAACACCTGTGACTGTTCAGAGACAAAAAAAGAATTCGAACATGAGAATTTTGCACAAAGAATCAGCTCGAGCATAAACTCGTTATTTATTCTATAATTCATTATAACATTCCCTTACTGTCCATTAATTACACCGTCTGGATTGAGCATGGGCACGATCTTGAATATGTAGGACCGTCTCAACTGGTCTGCCACCTGTGACATCTTTGGGTCGGCATAAGTGGAATCTTTTGACGAAAAAAGCAACTTGAGCGTGCCCTGCATCGTCCAAGAACTGTTAGATTCTCCTGGATGCACACGGGCGCTCAGGAAGATGTAGGGTCTGGATCCTAGTCAGGAAAGTGAGACACTTCAAATTAGATTCGAGATCAAACAAACTTAAGTTCTCGATATAATCGCAGTACGTACGAAATTCAATCATAGATTCATCATCGTCTGATGACGGTGGAGCAGTAACCGTGACAACGGGAACGGCATTGCCTCCGAGCGTGTCGCACAGTGATTGGATACGGACATAGACCTTCTCTTGGTCAACTTGGTTAACGAGTTCATGCAGATCACACTGAAATATAAAGCAGGTTGCAAAAGATGATGTGGTGCAGTGAGCTCATGTACGTCTACCAGCATTTTACCTTCTACTTTAGTGTGAGTAAATTCTAATAAGTGAACACAGGAAATCAAAATTATAACACTACCTTTGCAACAACTAAACAAAGGTAGGATAAGTGATATATTCTAACAGATATGGGAATGATATGAAGCAACAGCTTCAATTTTTGAATGTGGGTTGCAATGACAACCATTTATTTAATGAGAAAATATCGGAAAAAATCAGGTAACTGTAATGGCATTCCACCATAATAATATTAAGGAGGAGGGCAAAAAATAAATAAACTGCTCAAAGTATTACAAGGACACCATGCATGAAGATATGGGATAGAGCAAAGATGTCAGTTGCAAGATATTCATCATTAGAATAATCAAAGCAGAACGTTTGATTTGACGCAGTAAGATAAGTTTTATTTTTCTTGCTCACCTTCAACTGTGTGTATGTGTATGGATAATGGTAACTGAAATAACAAACATCATTGTCGTGTGAAAAGGTCACAGTAAACGTCATCACAAAGTAGGAACGGCCTTTAACACCGCCGGCGGAAGTCGCGCTTCTAGAAAAATGACTCTTGTAGTAACAGAGGTCCGTTCCCGCTCTTCGCCAGCACGGACTGCCATACTTTGCCTCGGTGACAGAATACATGAGTGGTTGCATTCCTAAGGATTATGAGCATGCAATCATTAGATCTGAATTAAACTAAATTTGCCTGTTGCTAAAAGAAACTGTGATAATGTAGGCACCGAAATTAAATTGGCTGTTGCTCTTCTCCGAATTGACGATATTGAATCTGTAGGGAATGCCGGTTTTCACGTTGGAGACTTCAAAATAAAACCATTGGTGATGGTGATTGCTGTTGCAGTCGGAGTCGAGTATCAAGTCGTATTCGAAATCACGAACCTGCACAAAAGTACAATATCCAACTACCAGTCTATATAAGGTGTTACTATAAAATCGAATTCAAGAATTTCATCTACTTTTGTTTAATTAAATGGTGAAATGATATCAATCATCCTAAAACTTCCACAGTTTTATTTTAAAATTGTTTACATTATTCTTACTTGTATGGCTGTCCTCAGATTACCACATTCAAAGTCCGATCGAAATACTACAGGTTCGACAGCGCTGGAGCTAAATCTGCTCTTTCCTGTTTTACTCAATTCCTCTGTGAATATATCCAATATTGTAAAGCTTGTTTTAAGCTTACAAGAAATTTATTAAACAGATCTACCTCTGTTTACATTGACATACGGCAGTTTTGTTGTGTCGTGCGAAGGAGAAGTCTGCTCGGAGCAATATGGTTCTGTGATGATCAGGGAGTTTTTGTAAATTTCATCTTGAATTTCTCTATACAAACGAAGGATTAGCCATTAGACTGCATGATATCAATTTGTAACCAGATATAAGAGTTACAAAGGTTACTTTTCTACCACATCTGTTTGAACATGCTACCATAATTTCTGGACAATGAGGGGACACAATTCATAAGACTAATCCCACAAGTTTTCAAAAAATAATATCAACCGATAAGGCGTAGAGGTCAGATCTCCTTGTAGGCCGGAAAATAAGGTAGTTTGCTTGTTAGCCTCCCATAATACTTTACAAAACAAAAATGAAACTAACCGATTTCTCACATTCACATCGGAATATCCTGCTATTTGGTTCGACAGAAAATCACCCCCATTGCCAGAACCACCAATATTCCTGTCAGGAAACATTTCCTTTTCTTGAGGTATTACACCACAATCGGGGGGCAAGGGTACAGCATATGCATAAGAGTCGAACAAGTCGCCGTTGGTGTTGGCCTTACGAAAGCTGTCGGACCTCGGCGGTCGGTAATCAGAATCCCTTGCATAGACAATCTTGTTTCTGATGTCACCGTGGCCTAGTGTACGTGCAACATCTTCTAGCATTTTGACTCTGTGTGGAATACACTTAAAATTAAACAAGGACGAAAATAAGAAGATAGGCAACAGAAAAATAATAAGAAATCAATATACTTCTGAACACCATATTTCTTCATCACTTGCGGTTCTGGGATAGTGGGAGGGAGGTGACCTATGGAATCGGCCAGAGAAAGAGTATTCACATCTTGTTTGGCAGATTTAGTACCGGAAGCAAGTTTCTTCATTAGAATAGAGTGATCTGTTTCTTCTAAAAATGATCAACAACTGGATTGATGAATATGAAAATGTAAAATGGTTGTAGTCCAGTTTTAAGACACTGACTCTGGTAAGTCGACCGTAATAATCTTGGTTCAAAATTAGTTGGGTTAGGTCTTATGTAAAAGACAATGGCAAATCAACGTAACTACATACCGCAACATTCAAAGGCATGGTTGCTGGAAGTGCAAATCCCATATTTATCGTTTATTTGCGGAAAATGGGTCGGAGAGTGTTCAGAATTATCTGCAAGGTAATGTGGATAGTTGATTATTTTGAATAAAGATGTGTTGAAATATTATCGGCTGTAGCACTGCTTTCAATTACCGTATCGAGAAACACCAGATGGGGCTGTTGCGGGCGGCCGATGCATTCTGTTGTTCTCTGTCATTGCTTCGTGGGCACTTGGCCCTGAGTAACATTGGTTATCCCGATACAGGCTATTCGCTAATCCAGTTCCAGGGAAGGCCCGACTCTAGATAGAGTGAGATAAATACATACTGTAAAGTCTTCAGTACATCTAGCCAACAGAATTATCCTAAAAGAGCATAGGTAATATTTGAATACCCCCTGCGTGGCACTGCTTTATGCTACATTTTGAATCAAGGCATCAGTTACCTTACAAAAATTTTTCCATTTAAATTTAATTTCCCAAACATGGAAGTCATGTATCTCCAGATTAATCACTGCTTTAGATGCTATAGTTGGAATATCATAATTGTAGTTAGAACATGCCATCACTATCAAATTGATCATTAAAAAAAAAATCTAATTGAGCAATTCACTATGTCAGCGCAGATACAAAGGGTTAGACAAAGCATGTAAAGTTAAACATCAGAAATATTTCCTGATGCCTTGGCAAACATCAAAACAACATTCTATAGCAAAAAGATGCAACTGTTTTTCCGATTTTGAAAGGCTTAAACTGTTCATTTACCACGTTAGCTTCAGCTGAATTTGCACAATGATCACCACACTTATCATCTGAGTTCTTGAAACCTCTTTCAGACAAACCTGGCAAAGGAAAGATTACTAGTTTGTATATTACTATAACACAGTTAAAAAAGTTTTATATATCCTTAATACTTACCACTTGCCAAATTAAATAACCTATCACCGAATCCACAAATGTTTTCGTTCAAGAGTGGAAAAGTAAGATTATTTTTTTGTTCGAGGTCTGGATTTTCTTCAGCATTATCATTATTATTATCTCCAGTATCCTTTGGCATCTAAAGACAAGGTGACCTCACTGATCAATTCTGAAATCAACATTGATTTGTTTGGTAATGTCAAGTACCTGAAAATCCAAGAGTTCGGGAAAGAAACATTTGTACATGTCAGAGAGGTCTTGTGGAGAGCGCTTCAATGTCGTTCTATCACTCGACGATGTGGAAGGAGGATTGTAGTTGTGACTTTCGGCAACCTGCATCACAAAGGCTTTTAATAGTATTAATGTCGGGATGTTTTTCCGGACGGAAATGTTTTCGTGTTCACGAAAAATAGCCTTCAATAAGTATAGTGACTTTTTCGACACCCTATACTTATTTGAGATATGGATTCAGACTATTAATTTATTTACTCGAGCGTAACTACTGTTACATTCCTTCAAAGTGGACAATAGTTTAAATTAAAATAGAATAGAAATAAAATTTATACAGAAATAATTTTTCAACATACCAGGGAGTATAAGGAATGAATTTATTTAGAGGATATACCATCACACTTACAGATTGCTTTCTGCTGTCTCCTGCATTTGCCTCTCCTTCTTCCAAAATCTCGTCTGTGTATTCGCTGACCTCATCTTCATCGTCATCACTTGCATCGATGACATCATCCACTGGTGAATATTAAAGTTCAAAGAGTTAAGCATGCCTTTGAATCAGTCCATGGTAAAGAGACTTTGTGCCATACCACAGTTAGACATTGGCATAAAATCAGGATTCTCTCCATTTTCCAAATGTTTTTCTTCACAGCAAGGCAGACGATATTTGAAAGAACATTGAACAGTTGGGATAGGAAGCCTGAATCTTGGCTGGCAACGCCTCAGTATCAACGTAGCAACGCTAAGTAGAGGTTCTGCCGGCTTTGGACAGGATACTGTTGAAAAAAAAAGAACACTAAAAACATCAGCGATCATACCACAATGAAAATTATACTTTTTCTAGTTGTGTTGTGAAAAAACATCTATATTAGCACTAAAAAATGGTTCGAAGTCAAAATACTGAGCTCATACATGAAGCGCATTCCTTGCACGTCCGATAAAGGATCTGCATTCCGTTCGCTTCTAAAAAAACCTTCTTGCCTCGTTCTGAAATCAAGATTTTTATATTTCAATATTTTATAGTTATGCATTGAAGTTTTTAATTTCACAAATACTAGGTCGATCAACTCATTTTTGTTTCAAGATGTATTTCAATTTAAATTGAAGATGGATCACAAGTTATTTGCACATTTCAAAACATCACATATTCATGAACCTTAAACCNATCATCACATGTTCATGAACCTTAAACCCTCAGCAGTTAAAGTACTAACTTGATGCGGTAAGGTGTTTCAATATATTGAGCATGCTTTTACGAGCCGGTATGTGCCTGTGATTTCTCAGATCATTTTTATGCCAGTCTTGATGCAGGGTCAATAGCTGTTTGACAACACCACCACCAAGCGCATGATTAACATTATTTCCTGTAAAAACACAAAATCAAACGTGATGATACCTAGAAATTGAACCTACTGTGAAAAAAATCTGGTTGAATTGTTACCAAATATATACACAGCAGTATAGCTGCCCCTCGATGAAGAAATGGTAGAGTTTATTCTTTCATATAATTATTTTGTTATCTAATATGAGCACATGTGATTTAACAAATTTTATCCTCCTATCAATAACTTTATTGCAAGTACAGTCAAGGTTGTATATTGCTAAGGCTTCTCCCTCACTTTTGAAGGCAACAATATCTCATTATTTTGGAATCCTATTGATTACTAATACTTGAACTCTTTGAACAATTCTTTGTCAAAACAAATTAGCCAGTACAGCCTTGAAACATCTTTCAAATTTGTAAAATTCTTAAGGCCCACTAAAGCTGGCAACACTGCATTCCTCCATTTCATTTACATCACTTTTCATCCAGCCTCCATCTTCTTGGACAGAGGATTTAAAACAAACACAGCATATCAGGTGTACTATATGACTACAGCTATTATATTTAAATGGTAAAGGTAGATGCAGGATAAGAGTATCTGTGCAAGTTTTACATCATCAATAAACATTTCTAAGATATTTCACTGCATTGAGATCTAGCCAGAACCATTTTATTGCAGGATTTATCAGACTCACTTGACGATTTCACGAGGTAGCTCAGTGTGGACAGAGCGGTTCTGTAAAAATAAGAAAAAAGCTTAAACTTTGATAACCACCAGCACCAAGTTTTGGCTGCAAAAAAACAACAGGAAACCAATAACACATTCCTTTAACAAGTGAATTAAATTGACCTGATGCACAAAATCTCACCAGTAAAATCACTTCTTATATTATACACATATAGCAGTGCCAATTTCGAGCACTTATGCCCCAAACTACAAAATAATTAATTTTCAAGACATGGTTTATATATAAGCAAGGAAAGGAATTGCAAATGGAAACAAAATGGAGGTTGTTCAGAGTATTGGTCGGAAGTACGAGTGCCATGATTACTTCCTGAAACGATGACAATATTAGGCTTTATAAAACTAATTCTATTTCCATGTTTACAACATTTATAGGTTCCACATAGGTCACTTACATATACACATTTTTTTTCTTCATTTATAAGATACAGGAGCTGCTCGACTTACTAACAAGTTACGTTACGTTAAGTCAATATCTATGTCAGTCTATATCACCTGCTTTTTAGCTATACTGTCGGCGTCTCACAGGCATAAATGAAAACACAATTCGACAGAAAAAAAATGAGATTGTGATTTATGATATATCATGAATAAAAGAGGTTACTGCTTACTTCATCAAGACAGGTTGCTTCCTTCCTAATGAAGAAATGAGCTTTTGCATGACGTGGATTGCCCCCAGTCTGCCGAGAACACTTGCGTTAACTCCTTAGATAAAATTGTAAATGAGTGGTGTTCAGTTTCAGTTCAGTATTATCTTGGTAATGACAATAGTACATCACAATGGTGCATAATATCATGATCTGGAATTCGCTCTTCTGTTTTCTACTAGTTGTGTACAGGTAATTTTGTTTAGCCAGGTGCAAAAATGTCGTATCATATTGTGGTAATATCAAGCACATTTCATAAGAAATGTTTGCTGCTTCACAGCTGTAACATATTTTAATATCAGGTGCAAAATGCAATATGGATAATGATATCATAAATGCAATGTATAAGCCAATATGCCAACACCACAGATAGAATTTCCTACTTAAGTAACAGCTTACCATTAGAAGAGCATATTTTCAAACACATTAGTGCGTTAGAGAGAAGTTTATTGCTAGAACAGTGTGACGATGAAGATCTTATAATAGACAACAGAATTGGAAGAGCCCCTGCCAGCCGTACTCGCAGAGCAAAACGTCGATCTGCGATATAAAAAAGATGGCTATAGATGACTTTATTGGGATCTCATTACAATTAGGCTGGATGAGTATATCTACATACTCAAAATAGAATAGCAAGAGTAGTCGCTTGATATTGTAATGTAAGATTTCCCACTGGTATGTTACAAAAATGAGATTTTTCCTTAACTATATTTACAAAGAGCTCAGCTATCAATATTGCCATCACATAAGGCTTTACCTTTGGGAGCTATTTTAATAGACAGCGCTAACAGCGCTGTTAAAAGTCTGTGGTCGGAATCCTTTCCAAGATAGGCAACTGTGTGAAGCAGAACTCGCGTGACATCATGAGTCACTAATCTCTTAACTCCATTGCCAGCTGAGATCTCATTTAACGTGTTCACCAATGCCAGACATGTGGTTTGATCGTTGCAGGTCTGGTTTTAAAAACATGCGTGAGCTTCAACTACATGTCTACACACCACAATTTTACTTCGATTTACCTCCAATATAGATAATACTGTTTCAAGTCCTGTTTTGTTCAAGATTTCCTTTTTTGATGAATCTGAAATAAAATATTGCAGTTCAATAATAAAAGAAACATTTGACCACCTCCAAGAAAAGGCCTAAACTGTTTGTGTGTGTGTAAGTGGATCAATATATCTTAATATTTGTTTGCTAACGAACATCAAGTGAAAATTTGGCTATAAGTCATCAGAATTTTTGATACCATGGTTGCTGACAAGATGAAGCAGTTTATGGCATAGAAATCTTGTTTGTTCTCTATCAGGATTATTCCCACACAGTAGCTTATCCAACATCAGCAATACTGCTTTGGTTTTGGACCTAAAGTAACAAGTACAAATGAAGCTGTTATGACGTAATCAAGGCAGGTCATACACATCACACATTATTCATCATCAATACATTGTTGGTATGTTACATGAAATATTGTTTTAGTAAGCAAACCTGACTGCTTTGAAAACAATGACAAACTCATTTATGTACTGAGATAAAGAAAAATGTATAACAGTAATCAAAACAGTAAATATAAACAGAAGAGTATTGTGTATCATACAATCTATGAAGTGAGCGGTAGTCAGCATCAATGATAAACTTACCTTAAACAAATAAAAATATTAGTACAAGAATATTGTTCATAGCATTGATGGCAATCAGTTCATGAAATTTCAAATTTCAGTCATGATTCAAACATTATTCAATAACATTGTCACAACACTACATCAAATTCAATAGACACACATCAGACTCCATGGGCTCTTTTTAAAGGAAACAGACCCATAAAACCAAAGCCCGGGTATGAGCAAAAAGAGCAATTCCGTGTAAATGTTACCGAGACGACTTACACACATAGGTCGGTATATTCTTGAGCATTTTTCACTGGCTACTTTTTCATTACCGATATGAATACAGTTGTGTAAAATAAACTTTAAATTGAGGTAAAATAATTAAAACATACCCCTCACCCCAGCTCACGATTCGTACATGAACCATATCACACCCCCCGACCTTACCCTTCTATAAGAAAACGTCCCTCATTAGAACGTACTAATAATAATGAGGCAAAGATTTTCTGAATAACCCTTAAACTAAACTGAACTTGTAAATAAGGGCCTTGCATACTGGACCTCAATAACGACAAAGTAGGGGTGGGTACACAGCCCAATATACCAGTATGTTTAGGTTTAGGGGTAAATAATAGTCTATTATTTTAATTGTAATTTTGTGACATCTTAAGAAATCGCTGCTGTTGTTGTGGAAATTGGAGGACGTATGGACGGTAATCACAAGAAAAAGTATGAGTGAACTACGGTAACCACGGAAAATAGCTGTGGAAACAATACCTATAAATTAAATAATGTTATACATACTTATAATATTGCACAGTAGTATCTTATTGTTTACCAATACAACATACGACAAAAATATTTACTTCGAATCCACAGCTGATTTGCTAACACTTGATTTGGACGACATTCTACTGATTCTTCTTTACAGCATAAATACAGTTTATCCTTTGCAGAACTTCTTCCCTAATGACTCCGCTAATACTTGACACATTCTGTTTGAACAAATAGGGATTGCACTACAGTAGCATTTAGTGTGAAAGTGTGAAGGTCCTACAAGAAGTGTCTGAAGTGTCGATTTATTCAAAGACCTATGAAGTCATGCCTCATTACACAATCATAATGCCGGTAACTTAGCACTGCGTCTCGCTACAACGCATACTTTGCCGTGGGAACTCTCTATTTCTTTAGCGAGCAAGAATGCTGTAATTTCCTACTTGCTTACATTGCTGAGCTATTTTCTGCAAGGAAAAGTCCCCTTTTCAATATAATTATTACCCGAATGAGTACAGATATGCATGCATAATAGCCCAGTCGTGTATATACTGGCGGTGATGTCCTGATAAACTACGTAGGTGCCATTGCAGATACACGATTTGCCTATGCAACAATGTTCTCACGATATATAAAGGAAACTGGTGAAATCGATTATAGGCGGTGAACAAAAGGAAACACACACACACACACACCTACATCGAGCAGGTAATCGAAATTAACGGTATTGTTTTACCGTGTACAAATAAATCTGTAAATGCCAAACAATCGCAAAGAATAGTTTATGGTAAACAATGAAATTTTCTAATATGTGTTCAACGTATACAACCATTTGAATAACATTCTGTTTGAAAAAAGGTTTCAAAGAGTACGAAAATGCCTACATTGAATACGCAGAACTATTGAGCTGTTGCTTGTAACCTGTAAAATGCCGTGTCCATACATTACACTGATTACAGGACATTGTCAACAAGTTTACGATGTGTTAATTATTGGTCGCTATACGGCGATAGTAAGCAAATAACAATTGGGTTGTTCCTGGCTACAAGTTGTGGGAGAGTGGCCAAGGGGTAGCGAGCGCGTCACCTGATCGAGAAGTTGCGCGTTCGAACCTCGCCTAGAGCCATGTAAAATATATATTTTCTTGAATACCATCTATGACAACGGTCGCTGGCGTAAAGTGACGTAAAAGCATATGCTACGAACGTTACAACAGTGAGAAATAGCTGATTTAGCTCATATTATTTGGATATACAGTACTGTATCTGTGTGTAGCTATAGTTTGCCGTCAATCACACGCAATTTAGAATGTAGAAGATAAACTGCAGTGATCTGAAATAAGTGCAGTGGTGATAGTAGTGCTAATGTGACAATTTTACAATTAAAAACGACGGGAGTTCTGCATAATTGTAGCGTAGCACAATTCTTGTTAATATAGGTACCAATAACATTCACACCTGTATTATACCTTATCGAAATAATTTAGATATAGGGAATAGCTGTAGCCTGATTGGTATTCGCTATTTGAAGAGTAACGTCGTCATAAACAATACTTTTAATCTGCAGAACTAAGTCTAAAATTTATGGTCTGCTAGTTTTAGCGCTCATGAAGTGGTAAACATTAGACAAAACGACTTGTCAGAAAACCATCGACAACATTAATCATTTTACCTGCTGTCTCATAAAACGATTTGTTAGCAAGCAATTCCACTTTGTCTTACGGTGATTAGCATTAGCTTTTATTTGCACAGGAGTATCGAAACATAGTTGGGTGAAACAAGAGGCGAAATCCATGGCTCGTCTTCTGCCCAAAGTTCAAGAGTTCGTCATTTTTATAAACGAAATAAATTGGATTTTTTACAAAATACTGTCAACAATGCAGTAAATAGCTTTGAACCAGATCACTATTTGACAATAAATAAGGTCGTAACTGTTCCCTTTTTTAAACTAAAAACAGAATTGCATTTGTTCATTTCAACTGTGGTGAGCCACCGTATGTTTAAGTTGGTTTCCATGCCACACAGGGTGTGGTGTAAGTTGTGGTTAATGTTTACTGGAGTTTTTGTTTCCATAAAGTTAAATTTTGAGTAAAATGAGGTATATATTTCTTCGCCGCATGAGTGACAGACTGCTGGGTGGGCGGGTACTTGCATTCTTCCGACTGTTGGCAATATTTGCCTATAATGAACGAATATAACATTTCAAAATGAAAGTTTTTTAATTAAAAAATAACTTTGGCATTGCTGAACTGAGAACATGCATGCAAATATGTGCTACTATAAAATATATGCATGGTTAAGGTTACCGTTAAAAGAGGAATTAAAATTTATTCAAAAAGGCATTGTATCCCCAACTTCAACTCCCAATAATATAGATCACATACTATATTAAATGGAAATATTCTTGAACTCTCGTCACATTTAATTAATTGGTCATTTTGTTTATATCTCTCTACGTAGCTAATTTCGTGAATTAATCTTAACGACTGACAAATTTACACCGTGTCTGTATGAGAGTAAATCGTAAATTCCTTATGTCTGCCGCGCACAGTCGCCATCCACATTGATTTCGTCCATAACCAGCACCGTAATCCGTAACTAATGATCATGTGCAAATAGGATTTATGGGAATTGATATCACTAGATTTGTATGCATGTTTGCTAATTATTCTATTTATCGACACAATTTAATTGCTTTACAAAAGAACATTGGTAAATCCGATCTGGATACCATGAAAAAGAGAGGATCAAATCCAGAACGGACAGAAGAAAATTCATTGTCGATATTCGAATCGAAATCGTGTTGTAATGACAATGAATTTGCTCATTGTCGAAGAAAATTGAACATGACATCGAACACTGCTATAATGAAAAAGAAATGTAACAATTCATTCAATAATCGATATACATGGTCAAGTATTTCCACTGATAATTCAAAAGCGGGCAAATTATTTTCTCGACTAATGAATAATTATGTTTTCGTTTATTGGTGGTGGCATATCTTAAATCTTTTTCTTAATGCATTATGACAGCCAGAATAACCTTGTAATGAGCCAGTTGCCGGTTCAACAACTTTCGATCAAGGCAATTTCTAAATTACGTTCAAGGTGTCTGTTGAAATCGAAATTTCGCTGTAGCGAGCTCCAACACAATTTCTCATTTCATTGTGATTTATATTTTATTTGCGATTGCACCCAATAGATTTATTTTAAATATTATCTCTTTCAAAGAAATATATTTTGCAATACTGTATCCTCCTTCCTTTAATGCAAACGGTCGGTTAACCAGCAGATTAATGCAGTGCCCTATGTGGAATAAATTATTTTTGTCATCTTCGTATCGCGTCAGATTAATCTTATCACAGGGGTTTATCCGCCGCTTCAAAGGGAGTATTTGCCATTGCAAATCTATTTACATGGCTATCATCATGAAGAGCATTATGTCGGTAATCCTCTATCTTTCATATCTTACCTCTTGCAATTTTTAATTCGTTCTAATGAACTGATGTTTTGTCAATAAGTCATATGTTACGAAACCCGGCGTCTCTGGAAACTCAGAATTTTTACAATGGGGAAGAGTACAATGCACATATCCTTTGCACTGTATTGTTTTTTTGTCATTTGTATACTGAATAGCAAGTTTCGAAATACTTAACGCAATGAGTGTTTAGGAATTCTCATTATTACGAGTACGAGTTATTTTGAATACCCATCTAAGAAGGAAGATATAAAAAAAGAAAATTTACCCAGTATTAATACATACACGAGATCACACCGAAGATTTTTGAAATAAATTAGTGAATATGCAAAATATTTATTGGCCTGTGGCTGAACACAGGTTTCTTCTGTTTTATCTGCTTACAATTAGCTGGAGGAATCAATCAGTTCGCTTCGCTTCCAATTATCATCTCACATCTCAATATTTATATAATAAATGTGTAATGTAAAGTGCAAATATATATACACTGCAATTATGCACGCTACTTGTCGATGACAAAACTTACAGCATATAGCAATTTCACTGTTTGACAGAGCAGTTAACTCTCAACACCATTTTCTATAGGTAATGGTTAGACGTCATACCCATCCATATAAAAGCTAATTACCTTAACAGACACAATTAAGAAGTACTATTCTATTCAGACGTAAAAGTCAGGTGCTAAAACTGGAGAGCAATAAAATGGAAATTAATTAGTGTTTGGTGGCAACACAAAATACTGGCACATGCAGCACCCAATAAAACTAACAAAATAGCTTGAAGGGATGTTGACATATGCAGATCGTTCAAACGAGCACATGCGATAACAAATGTGTGTTTTCGTCAACTTTCGTCGGTGAAAAGTCGTTAGCGTTTGCAGCCGTGAAAGGCAATAAAACTTTCATCACCAACTGGAGAAATTACAAAATTATCAACAAAACAATACACATGTAATTGTAATTATGTAAATATTTTACAATATGCAAACAGAGTGTACATAGTAAACGCATCCTTGAAGATACGGTGTGTTTCCTAATACACAATGTGGGTTGTGGTTCATATATATAGGAACTATGGATTTAGAAATGAATAAATTATAAGTCTAACCCATACCCTGACTCCCAAATATAATATATTATTATTATTTACACGTTTTATATAAGCCAAAAAAAAACTAATACTGTATACGTTATTTAAC
>QXVX01006959.1:18841-42508 GCA_013436065.1 Halocynthia aurantium
AGTTGTCTAACATATTGTTCTTTTTGACTGTACCGTCGTCTGTATTGTAAACTTAATAAATTGCTCGGAGTGTGAATAGCGAAGTCTACAAATCTCAATAACAATAAGGTTCACAGCATTCCATTTTCAGTGCAAGCTGTCACATTTAGCCTCTCCCTAACGCGTGCACAAAGTGGGTATAAGCCCCCGCTGCGATCTACGCGACACAGTTGAAGCCCTATATTTGCGCACAATCGTACGGGAGTCGGTTTTGGTTTCGAAACGACGCATGCCACCGCAAAAACAATCTTTATCTTCGAGATCCATTTATTTTTACGGATCAATGGTGTATTGGCGAATCGTTCGAGAGGGCAAAAGTGGCACGAGATAATTTTTATTCTCTCCGAAGATTTTTTTTCGAGACTGTGGCGAGATGGTGACAAAACGGCCACAAAACCGCGTTAGTTGTGTTATTCCGTTGTAGAATCGCTCGCTAACAAGGCTTGAGAAACTTTAGTTCAGATTGAGATACCTTGATTCATATATATATATGGCAAGGAATATACAAGTTAATCTTCAACGTGGGATTGCAAGTTAGCATCAATTTTGAAACTACGCTGAACTGAATTATAAATTACAGATGTTATATATAAGTAGACAGTGTAATGATTTCTAAAGTAATATACCCAAATAAGACCCATATCACAAAGTAATATATTCTACGTTAAAAAATTCAGAACAACGCGAGGTACAACTGTATGAATTTAGTTTGTTAAAGAATATCTAGAATTTTCGAATATTAAATTATGGGGATAAGGTTGTAAGAATCGGAAAGAGTGCAAGCAATTTTTAGAGATTGCGAGGTTATAGCGCCTTATTGAAATCGGTTATTTCTCCATTAGAGATCGAAGAAGTTTTCAAAACATTATGATAACTTCGGATAGCTTTTTAAATTACGAATCATTCTAGTCAGGTGAATATGAGGAAGCGTAAAATTATATACTTGAACATAACCCATTTGAATAGCATATACAAGATTATTTTACAAAATTTACCATAGCTATTAGCTTTTGTAATCAGACAATTGTTCAATTTGAATACGTGTGATTTTTAATTGCCGATTGAACGGGAATAGATGACAAACGCCGCCTATATATAATCTCGCTAATAACTTTTCCCGAAAGGATTTTTACAAGGAATGGTCGGTCTCAAAACGACAAGTTACAGAAAGGATGATATTAATTTTAAACGCCATATACTATGAAATCATCACATCTGTTAAGCTAGTTTGGTGTACTATCACTAGGCGGCATAGTTACGAGTTTAAGCGTAGTCGCCATTTTGAAAATTGAAGTAAATATTGAAATTGTATGCTATGATGATTTAAATGGCCACCTTTCGAAAATAGACAAGTACTTTCACTGCCAAAGCGAACAATACCTTTCCATTCAATTGCATTGTCCGTTATTAATCAATCTCGTTATAGATATTATGTGAGAATCTGATTAAAATATAATGGAGCAGCTAATTGGCACCATCGCTTTTGTATCAAACAAAACCTTGTCGAACAAATGAGTGCAATGGTTACAGTCAAAAGTAAATTGTAAATAATTGTTCGGCTCGTTAGAATACAATAGTGACTACAAAAGATTGCAAAGATAAGACAAATTGTGACATGGGGTGAAAGTATACGGTCAATGGTTCGTTTGGTATCGTTTAATATCATTAGATAAGGTGTTAATAGATGCTAAATTGCGTTTAATTATTTACTCGTTGTAAAGGAGCTATCAAATAGTACGTAAGCAAAATGTAATGTAAAATGTATGCGTGAATTTTGTATCAATATTATTTATAAATTTTAAAAATATCAGTGTATTAGTATTCAATAGTAAAATAATGATGAATTACCTGTTCAATGTTTGAAATCAGGCATTTAAAATAACTCTAAACTATCTTCTAATCAATGTGGGATCAGTTGGGAATTAGAATTTTCTTTCACACATTTCGAAATCGAAAGGGTTCAGGTAAACCTCAGTAGGTACATTTGTTTGCTTGTTGTATTTTGAACATAGGCAGATTTGTACCCTTCCTACGTCAATATTTGTTCTATTTGCAAACTTGACGAGGGTGTGTGTAACGGTTTGCGATCCCACACATCTTATCACTGTATAATTGTCGCCTCACTGCGAAGGCATTGTTTGATTTCGAGTCGAGAAAAAGCGATATAGTAATTTAACTCAGTGAGGAGCGTCGCTATCATTTCTACTAATCGTGTTACAAACACGTAATCCCAGCATTAATCCAAGAGCTATTTCCTCGCTATTAAACACCAATTAGCGCAGGCTCTGTGAGCGAGCTGGCAATAATGCTCTATTATTCCCAGCGGCGCCGCGGGCAAGCCACCGGCTTGCGGTGACAAAACTCGACGTGAAACGCGGGGTATGTTTGCTTGGCCAATGGAAAGTGATCCGTTTCGTGGAAATAGACGTCAGATAGTGCGAATTATCAACTGGGATAATTGGGATAAAACATTTTTTCTTTACCGATTGCCGTTTGAACGTTTTGACTCGCTGACGTCGAAAGAACCATTTTGGTTTGACGAACGTACGGACAACTGGAATTAGACGTAAGCGATACAGACACGATTGGTAGATGAAAGGGAATTATGATCGGTTGATTAATTGCCAATTATCATTAACACGGTATATACGAGTAGTGATGAGGTCATACATACCGAAGATTGTTTAGAATGAGATATAATTCATATTAGGAGAAGAATTTGGCAACCCTGGTGGACCACTACTAGGTAGGCTTGACGGACTCAGTTTTTTCATTAATTGCAAATGCAAAATCAAAGATACCCCGGACAACAGACCTACCATAATTAGAAAAAGATGAAAAACTATGCTGTATAGAAATTAAAACATTTCTTTTCTCAATCTTTAGATCATTAAAAATTTAAATCAGTAAAAATATCGATTGCTGTTAGATCTTCGTCTGAACAAAATCTGAAAATGCCTCGTCCAGGAAGAGATTCTTACGGTGACCAGAAACCGCCTTACTCTTACATCGCCTTGACGGCAATGGCAATCCAATCATCTCCTGATAAAATGATGAGTTTGTCCGAGATTTACAAGTACATTATGGAGAGGTTCCCATTTTACAGAAAGAACACCCAGCGTTGGCAAAATTCGCTACGTCACAACCTATCATTTAACGATTGCTTCATGAAAGTACCCAGGCGAGCCGACCGACCAGGAAAAGGCAGCTTATGGACACTTCATCCGACCTGTGGACAAATGTTCGAAAATGGAAGTTTCCTAAGAAGAAGAAAACGCTTTAAGGTAGCTGGATGCGACGAAGAACATGATGCTGAATTCACGAGGCCGTTTGTTTCGGAAGATAGCCCACGCCAAGGTATTAGAAGATACGACCCAGCTCACGTGAGTCCCAATGCAGCGGGACATACTTTTTTAGGCGTGGCAAAACATCATCACACTATGATAGATCCCAATAAAATAGCAGCTATGATGCAACCAAATATAATGGCTGCAGCCGGGCCATGGATAGCCCAACAGTCTCATTCTTCAAATGGCGTACCGTTTCTACCGAGGCCTGGATTCACAATGCCGCCTCCTCACGCTTTGGCCGCATCAGCCTACTTCCGATCGGCAATTGCCGAATACCAGGCCGCGCTTGCTGGGTCAATATTGGCAAAGCATAGGCAGCAGGTTTCACCAACACAAGTTCATCCCATATCAGCTATGACTATGTTACCATCAGCACATGCATCTATGATGGCATTACCTCATCTATCGGCGATAAAATCCCTTGCGCAAGCATCCGAAGCCAGGGACGCGATTATTAAACACAACCTTTTGAATAATCAGAAACTGAATATGCAACATGAAGTTCAAGATTTAACTACCGGGAAGAGACGGGAAAGGGAAGAAGATAAAAAAATGAAGAAAAGCACAGTGTCATTCTCCATAGATAATATAATGAAAGGGTCGTTTTCAAAGGAGGCAGATTCTACGCAAAAAGATACCTATTATCGTACTACTAATACACCCAGTTCCGAATCTACTTCGCCAAGGAAGAACTTTGAGACTGAGAAAAGAGGTAAAAAGAGATCTCTATCTCCTGACTCCACAACTTCGACTCCGAAACGAACAAACATGGAGGAGGATCGTAGACATTTGGCTTTCTCAGGTAGAAACGTTATGCACGGAGGACAAGCGATTGATTTTCAAGATATTTGGAGTCAAAGCAAACCGACTAACCACATAAATGAAATTGCAAGTATTTCGCCCGATTCCAATCAAGTCTCCAGCGCTCTTGAAAATCTGTATCGTTACGCCGCACGCGCTTGTAACAGAATGCAACTGGAAAAGAGCTACAGGGAAAACACTGCGTTACCTATAAGTCACTCCTCTTTCTCAAGTACATCGACAATGGGAGAATGTTCTCCAAAACCGTTCCCGTCCTCTCCCAAAGAACAACCAACGTCTTCGAGCAGCGAAGATGATTCTCCCATGTCTTACAGAAGGATCAACTCGGATGAGAAAAGAAAGAGAACCAACGGAATTGATAGTTCTGGAAAAGACAATCCAATGGCGTCAACTTCGGATAGTGAAAGTGCTAACAGCCGAGAAACTGAACACTACTACCAGGCGAAATCAAGATCACTGCCAGAAAATAGCTTGTTCAAAGCAGAGACCACCTCGCCCGTATCGACGATGATAGCAGCGTAAAATCTTGGGCATAGCAACGTGTACCTTAGATTTCTCATACCACTTCTGAAGTTGCAATTGCTGTTTTTTATATTATATAATTAGCAGGTAGTACTGAGTTTTAATTTCGTGAATAGACGTTCGACATATTTTATGAATTTGTTTAAGTTCTTTGGCATTGTAATAGTTCTTACAGTATTTGGTACCATGTCTTCATGACTATATACAAACTTCAGAATTCAATGTCGCTAGCGAATATACTCACACTCCTTGTATAGCAGTATTAATAGTTCGCAATAAACGTAACAGAACTAAAAAAATTCTGGCATGGTAAGGTAATAATTTGTTTTATGCGAAAATATGTTCGCAAAAAGATCAGAATAATGATACAAAAAAATTCTGAGCTTCAGGATTACAGTTAGACATTCATCAATGCAGGATCTTTCTATAACCAAGCGAACTTTCTAAAACGAAGAAGTGACGTATCAAGACGAAAAGATGAGAACATTTTACGCTTTATTATAATAGGCTGTGATATGAAAATTAGGAATCTTGTATGCTTATAAATGTTACAATTTCCTGTCTGTACACAAGGTAATGAACAACAACATATATGGGCTAATATTTGGCCGGAGGCACCTGAAAGGTGTACAACGTCATACCTACTGCTCACATCCTTTAGCTAACAAAACTGCCTTTTCGTTTGGTCTACTCCACAACATGACATAACGAGCGACGGATACATGATTTGAGGTTTACCCAACTCTTGCGAGTGTGGCCGGGAAAATGTTACGCGAAAAATGTCGCGAGATATTTATTAAGATTTTAGGGCTAAGGGTACGGTTAGGTTGGGAATCATAACCCCCAATCCTAACTTGAATATGTTTGGACTACAACCGTCATGAATACTACCAAGCTCAGATTTTGTCAGCGCATTACATTGTATGGAACATAACAAACCTTGCAATTTTATACTCTGTTTCAATTTACACTGTGCTATAATAGCCTCATTCCTTCATTTGAGCTGGAGCCGCCCCAAAAATCGCTTTCCATCACACCTGGTTTACAAGTAGGCGTAATGTAATACGTTATGAAACGATTATAATTCAATACCTGTCGCGAATTTCGCCGATACAAACAAGGTTCAAATTTGACGCCTCTGACGAGACTATTTACACAGAAAGTATAACCATTTGTAATTCAATAGTCTCGCGTAGTCGTATCCGTGCAAAAAATGTCGTTCGTTCTTGCTTGCGGAAACCCGTGTGAAGTAGGTGCTGTTGTGTGTACGAAAGGTTCAGTTGAGAATCCGGTATTTTGATATCAAAATCAAAAACATAGTGTTTGGGGTTATCGCTCCTTATAACACATACATGTGATCGATAGCGCCATATTTCATTGCCGTAACGATTGAAGCCGTGGGAAATTTAATTGGTATGTAATAGCGGAGTATAGCTGAAGACGGGGTATTTGGTATCCGGTCATTGCCAAGCCGATTTTTCGAATCTAACGGACCAATACAGTAGCCATTTACATAACACAGTAAATTCATCGTAGGAAATGTCGAACTAAAAATATGCACCCGACGATAGTAGGAGGATAGGATCCCCCTCCATCCACAGCCGGATTCTCTAGATTCACAAATCACCTATATCATGCTGGGTAGGGTAGGTAGTTTCAAGTTATAAAAGTGTCGTGTGACACTCTCCCAAACCAAAATGCCAGAGAAAACCAGTACTGAATCCACCTTTAGCCCCAGTACTGTTTCTCAAATAATATGGGAGAAATGGATAATTTAGTAATATGTCTCTAAATTCATATTTTAGTTTTCTTGAAGTTGTAGACTTAATGTTTAAATAATAAATAACGTCTACACTGGCGAATTCGTTCATTGCTTAAGTACTGAACACCGTTACGCCTTTCTCCATTACATATATCTGTCGGCACCTGGGTGTTGTGTTATTTAGTAAATCATCGCATCGCAAAGCACTTGAATTTACTAACCAAAAGCTACGACGTTACGGTTCAGTCAATGAATACACATAAGTTTGGTCGTTTGCTCTTCTGGTCCCCACTATACGTAGAAACGGTGATATTCTATCCGAGAAAGTATCAAAGTTCGCAGAACGGGGTAAATCGCAATCAAGTCGGTTGTGTCAACAGCACGCAAAGTAAAAACCGCATTTTTCTTCGCGTCTGTGGAGGGAAATCGAAGCGGAAGACTACGGTCAGGTGACGGACGCAGTTAGTACATCAGCGACAAAACATAAACGAAAGTATTGTGACCTGCGTCCATCAAGGTCAGTTTTGTTAACGCGTTATTTAGCGTTGTGAATGCGATATTAGTATACGGAGATGAGGCTATTCCCAAAGAATTTGACATGTTGAACTGCAAATATAGGAATATGAACCGGTACAACACAACTTTCCACTGTTTGAAAATACAAAAACAATACAAAGAAGTGTACCTGATTTTTTGCGGTAGTAACACCTGGTAACGTGACTTGTTCTTGACCTAGCGATGAATTTATTGCAGTCGCCTGTTACGTACGTTCTACATTGTGTTGAAACTTACAATTACTTAACTTACAAACACATACGATAATAAAATCGATATTTGTTCATTTAAATCACATTCCAAGTAAAAAATCGTTTGCTGTACAGTTACTATTCATTCATGCATAACATGATTACGTCATCAAGGTCTCAATGTGATTTCATGTTAAGAACTGTGAAATAAACAGGTGAAATAATACACATAAGCAGTAATACGCAGCAGTTTTAGTTTAATACCTAGTACAACCATTTCTACTTTGATCACATTGCCAAATTCTTAGTACTCTTCCTATTGCTAAACATAATATCTTTCGACTCTACCCAGGTGAGAAAGGAACGCTGTTCAAATGTCTACAGGCATAGCATTGCAGAAGATCGATTACATACGTTACATCCTCAATTAAAGAAGTCTTCCGCTTTCATTTGCCGCTTTCGCTTACTATGCGCAGGAATCATTTGAAAGCACTAACTAAGATGGACAATGAGGTTGTTAACCTTTTTGCGGAAACGTCAACTAGAAATCGTGTCAAAGTCAGACGATGAGAACATATCAAACGTCGTTTCAAACAACAGTACTTTGTAAACACTGGCGAGTAACGCATGATAGATCTTGGAGTATCATATCAAAAATGGTATTTGTAATCAATCCGGTTATAAAAACTTGAATTTACAAAGTAGAATAAAATGCTTCTTGGCGACTTCCTGATACTATTAGGACCCATTTTGGGTCACTAATTACACAAAATCATAAAACATCTGGGTCAAATTACACTCACAATAAATACTTCGACGTCCCTAAAGCTGTGTTGATACAAATGCAATAGGTTCAAGTATCAAAAGCAAAGCGTTAAAGATGGATGTGCGAAACGGATATATTCTCTGTAACTGGATGCCGAAAGTATGTGGTGACTGACGATCCGAACAGATTCCAGTGGAAGCGTCAATGAAACTTCAGGAATTACAATGAAATAACTGAAAGGCGGAAAGACTTGTTTCAAAGAAAATAGGTTAAACGAGATCACAGATCCTTTTGGATAAAACTAAATACAATGATATGTTTTGAATGGATAAATTTTGCCTTAAAAGGACTATTTGAAAACCTCACAAATCGAATCGTTCAGAAGGTGTAACGTAACAAAGTACAGTAGTTTAGTAACACAAATGAATCCTAGAGTTAAGTAAGTACTTCACTGACATCATGCTGTGCGTAAGATACTATCACTGCTGACCCCCTCCCGAGAAAGTCCCCTTTATTAACACCGACCACCCAAACAGAAATCGAGTCTTCTGTTTGTTTGAGATTACACCATTATCAATGGAATTTAATGACATTACGTTAGAATTTAGATGATCCTCCGTAACTACTGATATAGTAATACATTGCTATTTCAATAGCAGGGCAGTAAAGAATTCTCCTAAAGATGACTGCCACGGGTTAACACATACNATCAATGGAATTTAATGACATTACGTTAGATGATCCTCCGTAGCTACTGATATAAGAATACATTGCTATTTCAATAGCAGGTCAGTAAAGAATTCTCCTAAAGATGACTACCACGGGGTATCACACGCGATGTGTATGTGTGGTATGTCAAAGTCATTTATTCCCACAGATGCTGGAAATATTTGATCTCAGGGATAAGCCGAATCGCTGAAAATAAATATTTGCTTTCCAACCCATACGACGAATATTCGAATAATGAATTTTCTAATTGAGCAACAGGGTACAGTACTAACAAAGGTTTAATCCATAATAAGTTTACGGCCGTTAGATAATATGAAAAACCGAGATCCATGTTTACAGCAGAAATAAAACTATTAACATTCAATCGTTACATCGGATGAAGAAAAAAATAAAGTCAGTCAGTCAGTCAGAAGATGGTGCCCTAGAGCAAACTTTTGGTGATAAATGAACTTGCGGTGCAAAGTTCAAGGTGTAAGTATGACTGCACAAATTTTCTGAACAGAAATGGCTGTTTTAAATTGTAAATAATTTGGTAAAGTTGCATTTCTGGCGACCAGGATAAAAATCGCAAGGATTTCCTAGCACAGTCGTCGCACGGAATGAATGTATTGAGATCATATTTTTTGAAGAGTATCTGCTAAGACAAGTACAATTTCGCTCTTCGGATTGTACAATCTGGCGAAGTTGAAATGCGGTATGAGCCATATGCTCAAGTTCATTAAGGATAGTGATAGTATTATAATATTTTCATTACGCGCAACGATTGTTCAGATTGGCCCATGAGGTTATTATAACCTTAGTGGAGGTCACCTTCATCGCTGCAGTGACGTTGGCGTTGCCGGTACCCTACCTAACAGCTAGGTCGACTGTGAGCTACTTGACTAAAAAAACGTTGCAGGATTCTAGCGCAACCTAGCGGAAATAGCTAAACGCTCTGAACACTCCTTCCAAGCTTTTGGTATATTACTCGGATATAAAATCCGAGACGGGACTTTACAGTAAATGCACAATTTCAGCTTCTCGATATAAATGGTTTAGTCCGCCATAGCTTTTGATTAACACCACTCGCGCATGAATTTACTTTAACTTTTGAGATGGAGTCTACGTTCAGCATATATAAATGAAGTTAGATGTTACGAACAACGCAACGTAGCTCTACACTCTGTGGTTTATTGTAACAGTATATATTATATTTGCTAGGAATCTTATAGTATTTGTTGAGTTACTGGGGAAAAAGCAAGCCGTTAAAGCGAACCTTGCTTATAATGAAGAATATCCATACTTCATGGTCCCTTTCCAGTTAGTACATTGGAAATAGCAAATATTCTTAGGTAGAGTATATAAAAGCAGAATAAAAAAATGTGGTAAAGCTGTCTGTGTTTGAAAGCGAAAATAACAAGACGTCAGGAATTTTAAAATTAAACACACGTTATGACGCTTTATTTATAAACCTGAGAATTTTCATTAGTTTTAGGCAGCGGTCTGGTCGCTTTACGTACCTTTTATTTTTTGTAGTGAGTTTCGGCAATACATTGACTTTCCAAAATATACTACAAAATTGGAGATGAAGTTAATCAATTATTTAAAAGCAGAGTAAGATATTGCAGGCTCATACAGAGGTGATGAGGAGCTACGGATTAAATACAGTTATCGTCCAACATGAAAATAAATTGACGGGAAGGATGACGAATTTCAATGTAGGTATATGGTTAGTAAACAACTTCAATCGTGTATCTATATTTTATCATCTCCCAAAAGCACTTATCTCGGCAGCGAGGCGATGGCTACATCATTTATTCATCGACTATATATATACGGTATATCGATATACACACTATTACAACAGACAAGGATAAGACGTGGTCTTTAATCATTGTAGGATATCAGAAGTGATGAATCAAGCTCACTAAACGAAAACTCAGAGACGATTAACAATGGACTGTGGCAAAACGAATTAACAACTGCAAACGGTATCTATAGCCATACCCTATTATATTGCTGGACTAGAATGTTTCCATTAATTAAACATGGTTTCTAATAAAGCAATCCAGAGGATCAATATTTGCAATACAATTGAAATTCCAATTGGTAATTGCACTAACTCACTGATGACAACGATATTTTACCATTTAATGAAAATGTCGTTCAGTGCAATCAATATGCGAAAAAATTGATTTTATTTTCACGTTATGGTATATTGTGTATTCGTAATCAACTGTTGAGGTCAAACGCCTACCTAAAAACGTTAAGTCTTTTTGGAAGTAGTTACTAGGTTTTCGATACAAAAGCGTGGTTAAGTATTCAGTGGTACTGTAGTAGGCGTGTGCTTCTCATTGCAAACTAGAAGAACAAACGCAATTAAATACAGAATGTAAATCTATCTAGCGTTGGCCATTGTTGACCGCGGTGTTTGCTTTCCACTACTACAATACGCGTAAGACAGTTTTATTGATGGGATAGGTTTCCAAGCGTGATAAAAACTCAGTAGTGTTTCTTATCTTATTAATGACAACTAAATAAACAGTGGAAGTTGTTTAATGTTGTGTTTCCAGAATAGGAATATATATCGCTATTGTATTTGTAAGGGAAGACGTAGTTAGTCTTTGAGGTGAGTTTCGTGTGATGGTAAAGTTGTTCTAAACTAAATGCAAACAGTAGTGGTTCGAGATTTTTATAAAAAGGGCGGAATCGGCGGAATGGATCTCGTTCAATTATATTGACATAGGTTAGGATTACTGGAAACAATATCTCCTCTATACGTAGTTTTGATTGCATGGTTGCACCATTTCTTCACGCTAGATGTTAGCCAGTGATAATAGGACAGCAGGAAGGTATTAGTGAGAATTACAAGCCGTGTAGAAAAGTGTTAACAGATGAATGTACGACCACTGAAATTGACGCTTAATACTCGAAACAAAGAATAATCTCCCTATGAAATCAATGAATACTAATTGCTCAGTGACTTATCTTTTCTGAATTACAGCTATTTTCTTTCAACCTTTCGTATTTCATCGACGTTAAGCGCAGTGTACTGGTAGCAGTACAAGGAACGGGAGTTTGAGTATACGTACATTCGGTTAGATTTGAGCTTAGCATTGAGAAACCTTGACGTTTGAAAATGGCAGCGGCACCACCGGAAACACCTTCGCATATTGAAGATCCCTTAGACGACATGACCCTGGGAGAAGCTGATACATACGTCGAACAATTCAGAAGACAGCTCAAAATGACAAGAGAACAGGTAAATTCATGGTTAGAACATGGAACCTACGGGGGACGCGAGTGCTTTGCGGAAGTTTAAGGCCGGGTAAATACATTGATAACCCCATATTACCATGTATGCCATAGATGCTACATGAAAGGGCCACTGAAACTGACTTAGAGCTCATAATGACCCAATTAGCCTCAATGGAACCAAGTATTGTAATTTTCAGGCAGTGACTCAATTAGTTGATTGAAATTGAAGGATTGACGAATTTGAATTGTATTTTTGAACTGATGTTATGGTAAAGTTGTCTGAAACGCGGGTTTGGATGGGGATCGAATTTCAAATGTTGAGAGGGCGCTTTGTCATGTAGCTACATCACTTAATATATTGCACAAGTCTGATTCAAATATGGCGCAAGGCAAATGATCATCTTTTATCGTTTGGTAAACTGAATAATCCTTTATTACTCAAACCAGAGAACCAGTATTTTTTTTCTGGAGTCACGTATTTGTTGAAATTCCGATTGTTGCCTTTGGCAACTGAACATTTCTCAAGAAGAACTTAAACTTACACGTTCTTATACAATTACAACTTTACGTAGGTATCTGTGGTCGCAGAAGCTATCAAATCGTTTTGCCAGGAAGGTTTACCAACCGACCCACTTATAAAAGGAATGGACTCGAAAACAAATCCCTACCTCGAAAAGAAAGACTGTACAATACAGTGAGGACGACTCGATGATATGTGAACATTAGACTTTCAGGAAACCCGAGGATTCCGTTACTCAGCGTATTCGGATACAGTGCTGTCTGTGTACCCAATAAAAATGAAACACAAATCTGACACCAGACTTTACACAATACGAATTTTACGTAGGATGCTTTATGAAAAATACAGCAGCCATACGTTCCGTACCGAATATACTGTATTTCAACTCCAAAAATGAACAAAAAAGAATTTGTAATCATTCACAAAACATTACTTGTTTTGAATCCAACAGAATAAAACGACTATTGACATCAAAATGCATAGTCGTGGCACGTGTTTAGTCCAACCAAAAGATTTCTTTCTTTCTATTATTGCACGTTAATTGGTATTATTTTGCGTTATTCTAAATATGTTTTGTCAGTAATAAATACTCGCTATGAATACATGAAGAGTTAGAACGAAAATTTATACAGCAGGAAATGTCTAAAGTTCAACAGAGGTGATTAAAATGGCTAACATGTATACAATTGAAAGATCCTATGAAAAGACAAATAGTAAGTTTAGCAGGAGAACCAGGAGGATGTTGGTACCGAAGGAGAAAAGAAAAGCACAAACAATACTGTTGAATGAAGCACCAGGCAGACCCGAAAAAAAACATGTAATTTGAACATTGCTCGGATTAGTTGAAATTCAATCTGCTGAAGTCCTCTGGATATGTCGAAACAGCGAAGGGAATAATGATTGCTGATTACAGTAATCTGTCAGAAATCAATTTTCAATCCTTGATAAGGATTGTGATAATCCCAGTTAAACTGAATAGTGGCTTTGTGATTGATCAGTGGGGAAGACAATTATTAGATCTGCATCATCACAAGCCATATTATCTTTTGCAAGAAATTACCTGTGGATTCTATAAACTACTGCTCAGCAACAAGAAAGTCAAATGTAGTGAAGAAGGTCCATTAATTTCTTCTACTAGGAAGTATAGTGCCACACTCTGGACAGGGTTCTTGAATACATACATCACAACAAATACACTAGGCATCGGTGTTATGTTTATGGAATAAAAAATAGAACAACACATTAGGCCTGCCATAATATTTTTTCAATAAGATTTCAGCGTAAAAAGACATCATTTCCAATCAGAGTGACGAAAAAATATCCAAATTGCTCTGTGACAAACTGAGGCGAAAGAGCCGACTATTTCTTGTCTTTTTCTTCCCGTAGCTCTCTTTGCTTTCTCGCCATATAGGACTGGGCAGTTGAATTAATAATGGACAGAAGGAAATATAAAATCATGAGGACAACCAGTTTCTCAAATACCCATTGCAACCAGCTCTGACTCTGCATGTAAGGAAATTTGTTAAGTCTTCTAGGAGTAAAACTGAGGTAAAAAGGAAAGAACTAGTGAGAGTGCCTTACCGATTCCACAGCAGTGCCCGTTGGATTGTGCAGTTTATCTTTCTGTTTGCGCAGAAATTCCTTAAATGGTGCTTGCATTGTTACACCAAACCCTGGAATGTAACTGTGCAAACAGGAAGTATTAAAATGCTATAAATATTAATGATATAGTGGGCCTGTTAATGCAGATGACAACAGAGAGAAAATTATCTAAAACATAACATATACGAGATTGTCCTCAGGATACAAAATATATGATGCAATTCTTACCCTATCCATTCAACTATCATTTCCACATGATGCTGACTGAATGTAAGTACAACAAATATCTTTTGTATGTGCATTTTGATGACTGCTTTTCCGATGACAGTGGCACCAAAGAATGTAGTGAAAGGCACAAGAAAATGTCCGCATGTAATACCGGCTAAATCGAACAGTGGATTTGGGATCTGAGACACAAAGGAGTGTTACCGATTATTAATTCATATTTATTTTCACTTAGCAGTGATGCTTGATAAATCTCAACAGACTATCAGTATGGAACTTACTGAAGCACAGAGCATTATTCCTAAAAATCCAGCTCTTTGAATTAAATTTTTGACAGCCAGCTTCGCACGATAGCTCAGTGAATTAGGATCTTCCTCGTCCTGCTGGGCAAGTGCCTCCTCGTAATCTTCATCATCTGGATCTATGCCCGTCAGACGAGCTGCCCTCGCCATAAAATAGGGAGGTAGCTCACCAATGGCAGTTCCTAAACCCTGATTAATTAATACAACCATAGTAAAATGAGAACTAGGAGAAAGATGGTATCAGAAAAACACTTAATACATACCCACATGAACGCTTCTAATCTCACTTTACTTATTATTGTCCAAATACTCATTGAATCCTCTGACGTTTCTGGGCATATTATTCTTAAAACAATCAGAGCAATATTATTTGAAATGAATGGAGTGCCAGGAGTAGAGGGCTCACTCTATCTATGGCCACATGCTTAGCACTATATATATTGCAGCTTGTGATTAGTTACTATATATATGTGGTATGAATTATTCAGATTGGCTGCAGATATGTCAGAACTACTGATATGTAAGTAAATACGAATTAGGGTAGTGAGTGTGTCTGCTATTTAAGTTTGGAGGAAATTCGGAATCTGAAAAACAGCACTTATGACAGTATAACAAACTTGTAACTATGGTACAACCTATTGGTGGTGATACATTATAAATTTAATCAAATGGACAGTAAAACATTAGTACTGTTGACACAGTGTGTTCATGGAAACAGTCTGGTAGTTGAACTTTGTTCAGAAGGGTGTCATTTTCCTACCCCAATGCAATCAAAACAACAAACAGGTAGAAGAAACAATTGTTTACTTACTGATCAGGATATGGTGGCTTGGGAAAGTCAACAGACATACACTCAAATGCAGCAAGGGTCACGGCAGCTATGTGTGGACCGAGGTAAAGAAGAAACGTATGTAGACCTGTGCCGAGGCCAACAGAGGACAAAATACCCAAGCCAACCCAATAGGCACACCATAAACCCAGTTTCTCCCATTGAAATAAATACTGTTGAGAAACAAAACCTTTCAATTAAAACTATGTTGACTGATTGAACAATATGATTGGTGATAATCAACACTTACTGATGTATGAGGTCCTTCAAAATAAAACAAACCTAGAAAGAGCAATATTGCTGACACAACAATGACCAAAGTTCGCGATTGCCTTTGTAATCTGTAGTGAAAAAATGACCATAATATAAAAGTATGGTAAGTAAGGACGGATCCCAGGCCACATCCCTATCACCCCCACACCTCTTTCTTGGAATAACATGTGATTGTAATTAACTGTAACATTAGGCTGGAAGGCACTAGGATGAAGTCTTGGACTTGGTTCCAATGCTATCCCACCATGTCACCCATTCTCTCCTCACTACACCCCTGGATCTTCCCATTGCCCGCTTTGCGAACCACTGGTGTAAATCATTATGAGCAATAAGGGAAATTATTACTTTACTAATGAATTTCTTCCTTGGATGATGCATTCGAGAATAAAGTATTGAAGAGTAGTGATAGGTTTCCTCCATAGTACCAGCTGTTTTCTTGCCTCTCGATCTCTGTGTTTCAGCTCAGCTAGAACATCATGCTGTGAACGGGAAATGCCTGTTCCTGCAATAACATATGGCTAATATTAAACAATGCATATCTAATGCTCTATCTGCAGTTCACTGAATAAAGCACTTGCAAGAGCTATAACATATGTATCTTTCTATGTACCATTTTGATGAACATGCTTATTTGATCTTTTTACTGTGTCAGTTCCATCCAATAATATTCTACAGTCTGCATTACTATTTAGATTTTTTTTGTTTGCGTATATTGGAAGTAGCGTCTTTTGCGGCCATAATCTTTGTCTTCTAAGCCTACCCAACAATGATCTGGTGAACTCCATTAGGCTGCAAGCCACCTAATTAACTACCAGGTAGATCTCGCAAACAAACAATTATTGTCTATTACAATAAACACATATATAATTACTTAATCTAATAATTTGCTCCATTACTTACTACTTACTACAGCAACTGAAATTATTCACACTGCCAACCTAGAACCTCTATGTGAATATAGCTAAGCAATCTTTCTTTGTGAAAGTGCTTTCGTAATCATATATAAAGTGAGAGTATCAAAGTCCAAGATACATGGCAGCAAACAATGAGGTCATATCTATCAGTAGTAAACTTAAATAAATAAGTAAATCTTGAATGCTAATGCAGCACTTGGTTCTGTACTTATAAAAAGAGAGAGAGAGAAAGACATCTGTATGACTGTACAGGTATTGTACTGAAGAGATAAGGTGAAATCTAATCAGTATCCTAATTATTCCTTGTTGAAATATTTGTGACCACATAAGACACAGGAAGTAATACCTTATTATTTACAGTAACTATTTACCATGTAGATACATAACGTGATCTTGTGTAACCTTCAAGGTCTGGTTACAACACAAGGTGATAAAGGACAAATCAGAAAACTAGTCTGCTTTGAATGAAATACTTGGGAAAATTATTCTGAAAACCTACTAGAATTTCAAAACATTCATAACATACCAATGTTTTTGTTGGACAAAATAAAAAATGCTGACCATGACCAAATGTTTTTTTTCTAGGCCCAAAATACAAGTTCTGCTTTGTATGTAACCACACATGCTGTCAAATTTGACCGAAGCATCAAACTACTGGAATACCACTATACAACACTAATGATTTAATTTAAAAGTGAGTTTTAATTTTGATTGCGAAGAATGCCTTCAACCGGGATGTTTATTGTTACAATCGTGATAAATAGTTTACCGATCTGAAACATTTAAAAGTGATGCAATAAGAGTCTGGAGGCGACCAGTACCCTGGCGGGATATATCACATTATCGTAGTACTGCATTTGGTGAAATCTAAACTATCCATATATAAGAGAATTTTCGATCAAAATAAATTTATGAGGTTACTATTACTGTACCATGGAAAATCATGAATCTAATAACACAAAAAGTGCAGTAGAAGCTTGAAATTCGAGTTTAAGCCTTTACCGTATATGCAATCATTAATAAAGAAATTAAGATGAAGATGGACAAAGTAGTTGTTCTAATACAAATTTAAAATCTTACCAGAAGAATCAGAATTAGACTGCCGCGTTCTTGATCTGGAATTCATGTTTTATCGTGTGCAGTTCTTATTCGTTTGACTTTCCATCAAATGAATACAGCGTATATGAATTAGAGGTAAATACGACTACAAGTATAACAAGTCTGCAATTTGGTAACAACACAGTCAGGGTAAAAGTATTCCATTAACATACTCGAACATCTCTATATAAACTTAGCAGTACTTAAACAAACTTTGACAAAATGTCACTATGATGTTCATGCGATTATTTTACCTTGTTTATGCAGAACACTACAGTAAATAACTTTGTTTCGTTTTTAAACGCATACTCATACACAACTTTACTTATTTCCCGAAGTTAAACAAAGCTAATTTACAAAAACGTTACAACAGCATGATGAATCATCACATCATCACACTTAACGCAGTGTAAGGTCAGGTCAAATCGCTGTAACAATCTCGTATACTTTGTCCTCAAGCACTATTTTATACACCTAGAATTGCGCTACAATTAGGCATCATCGGTCCCAACTGGTAGGTCAAAGCGAATTACTCCCTTAGTAAACACCCAGAATATATTTAAATAGCTCATTTTAACCTGTCGTACTAGAAATCGGGTAGTCAAAAAATAAATTAATTTAACTTCCATGTCGTTTTGCATTAAAAAACCAATAGGATTACTCATTTTATTTAACCCGATAAATTAGAGGGGCATACTAAGTAACCCAAAGTAATATAGTTTCAGCAACCCAAATATTGTATGGCAACTTAATTGACGCCAGGTATAAGATATTTGATAATAACAATCCCGTTCATCGCAACCCTAAACATACTGGGTAATAACAAGAAGCTAACTATATGTAATTATTTGGTTTTGTTTACAATATCCAATAAGTCGTGATGATCAAGGTGCTTTTATCAAGTAATTACCCCCAAGCTCCATTAATAAATAAATTGACAGGTTAATAACCAAAAAGTCGTTTTAGTATCTTATTTCCAAATACGGGCATTAAATAAATTACCCATAAAGCAAGCACAATGCTATCCAATATTGAACATTTTTTGAAACATAATGGAGAAGGGAAACCCCATAACAACACCCTATCTCCCCTTCCCTAAATAACGACTAAAATAATAGTTTATTTGAATAGAACGAGACAATGAAAAAGAAACGATCAATAAACATCAGAAAAACACTAATGAACCAAAGTTATATTAATAATTAGGGCTAATTAGTAAAACATCAAGTAATTAACCCAAAAAGTTATATTATTACAATTAGACACATTAGTTTAAGTAAGTTATTACATAATTACCCCAAGTTATGGGTATTAATATTTGACACAAAACTTCGATTACCCATAAGCACTAATCAACAATTTAAATTAGCAAACAAGGGCACCCCATAACATCTTGCCGTCTCCTTACGTAAATAAAACGACAAAAATGTTTAATCGAATATCAGAAACTGGAAAAATGATAAAAAAGAAATGCAAAACAAGAGACTAATTGATGTAAGTGTGTGATGAATGTGTAGAAGTAAAAGGATTGGGTTTAAGTCTACATTAATTTATTTGAAAAGATTTCGTTTGACTGCAACACAACGGTCTTGAATTTTCAGGCAGAAAATGTTATGTCAAACGTCTAACTTCAAATTCTATTTAGATCAATTGAAAGGAAGTTAAGGGGGGGTCAGGTTCCGTACATTGATCTATGCCGAAGAAGACAATATTTGTGTTCAAAATCTAATATGCTGAAGGGTACTTAATTATAGATCCTATTTACAGTGAAATAATTAACATCGGGTAATGAAATGTGTGGACTTTAAATAAGAAACGATTATGTGAAGAGAACTAATCACATGAAAATGTAGGACAGTATATAATCATACATACATAAAATCAAAACATACGAGGCAGAACACTTCAAGGGATTTGAATAGCACTACAGCTTTCAGTATATAAGGGTGTGGTATAAGGACACAAGTTATAATTATATTTAAGGTACAGGGGCCATAAGTCAATCATAATAAGTCATTCATCAACTATATTTTCAATGAATTTTATTCAATAGTTTAGTGTGTTGTGTATACTACGCTGATTTGTGAAAGGGAAATCAAAAAATCTATTATAGAGTTTTGTATAGGGCATAAGCCATGAAGAAATGAAAGGCCATTCATCATTTATGTATATAATGGGATTTAATAATTAAAGTGTGTCGAGTTTGCATTCAGACAATAAAACTACATGTGAATTTCTTATAAAAACAGTCAACAAGGTACCATTAAGAGAATTAACATTTAATGGGGGTTGGGGTTGCATGCAACTTATGCTGAGAGCACTCAACAAATATTGAAATAATAAATTCATTGTAGTTGGTACTGCACAGTAAAGAAAATGAAATAAGATAAAAGAAATATCAGATTGTAAAATGGTAGCATTACCTAGTACTACTATCCGAATACAGAAATATGAATAAACCCAATGATGTATACTCCCGAGTGGGAATGTTGACTATGAATATGGAATAAGAACAGTTGCAACAGATGTGCAGTCAAAAACTTGGCTGAAACAAGAACAATACTGTAGTACTTCCCAATCAAACTTAAAACATATATATGCCTACATGTACACATAACAATAAATCAGATATGATAGAATGGAAAGATAGCCACTGAGATAAAGAATCCATCCATGCCACAATACTGTGCTACCCTACTCATGACATACTGAAATCTTTGTGAAGAATTTAGTATATACAAATATAATCCAACCACCAAAGAATACTCTTACAATCTTAAACCTACAAGTCATTCACTATATATTGTACAAAATATACATACTAGAATATAATCACAACGAATCCAGAAAACTAAGTCTAGAAACCAATAGCCAATGAACAAGCAAAGCAGTCAATGAACATATTACAATCACATCCCAAAGTTCAATTCCCAAACAGTCAACAAAATAACACAATTCAAAGAAGCACAGACCTTTGTGCAAACCAATATTGGAAACTGTCCAAGCTAAACAGGAACAATGCATGTCCAAAAAGTAAGAATTCAAACACGGCAATAAAAGAACCGAGGCATAGAAGCCATCTGCATACAACAATATGCAACACAAGTGACAAATTCCCTTTTACACTACTATGCAGGCAACATGCCAATCAGACAGTGTAGCTATGTTACTATGGAATGAATGCCCCCTTTCAATAGTACAATAATTTCACAGATAACCATCCAATGAAATAATGTAGCTTTACATTAATATGAAAAACAAACCTTTTCAAACATGAATATACCAAAACAACCATACGAATGAATATAAAGAAATACCCATCAGGTTGATAACCATTACATAGGCAACCAACCATTCAGACAGTGTAGCTTTACAGTAATATGAAATACAAAACATCTCGATGCCAAACATATATATGCCTTCTCCCCAACGGAAATGAATGAAGAATCGCTCTACCCACCATAATAATAATAATGTAAGGCCTATTTACCAGTGTAAATAATAAAAATACAATAGGATTTAAACAAAATTTGCAGTGCAGTGCCAACAACAAAGAATATTCTATAATTCGAATTTAGATTTCAAGGCAGGAAGTAATTCGATTTACAAGACTTTACAATGTACGAAATATTACCGTACAAGCATATCCAGTAACTGGATGAATATACTAAATATAATGGGAAAACGTATTGTCTATTCGTAATCAAATGAAATTTGCAGGGTTCATCTTTAATAGAAAATGCAATTGCAATTAGCAATTAGGGAGGTCTGAATGTCAGAATAAATGCTAAAATTGTTTCATAGGGGAGCAAATTAAATGAATAAAATTAGTGAATTGGAGTATGCGGAGTGTTATATTATTTTGATGGCCTTTCCAGCGTTGTTCTAGTTGGTAAAAATCACTTAGCATAATAGAGATGATTGTAGTGTATAATATAGGAAGCAGATTTGATAAATAAGAGGATTTTGAGTTTTATTAATAGTGAATGGACTCGACAACGTTGGTGGTCATGGAATCATCTAGCACTTAAGGTTCACTGGTGTGAACAATACAATTCAGTTATGGGTTATATTAGGACTTTATATATTAGCAGGGCAAATATTTTTAATATTCTGCCAACAGAAAATAATAAATTTGGAAATGTTAATTGATGTCATTAGCTTGTGTGACACAATAGTCTGAACTTGCAGTCTGGAAGGAATTTTTCAGAGTCACAAGTTTTTTTTCTTCTGGACTTTTCTGCTTTGCCGTTTCGCATGTTTTTTGTTTCGAGGACTTTGATATTTCAATGGAGAATGCCTGTCACGATGAAGATTCATATCATGTAGAATGTAGATGAACGTTGCTGGAAAGACATGGCTGGCCAACGATTGAGCTTTGCTATCGTGCACCAGAATGTCCACATGAATTGGGGAGTCCCATCCGAGTTAAGTTTCAAGTCATACTTGTGCATAAGTCACAACCCACATTTTGACTTGAAAATTTCATAACTGTTATTCCCAGTAAACGGTGACAGCGACCCACATCTAATTCATGCCCAATAATGGATTTTAATTAATTTAAAATATCTAATGATTCACTCCAGAACCTTTATTACCCATTCAGTCTTGGATAACTGTGCTTGTAATCTCCCGCTAGCCAGTGGTCCCTCTATTACAATCGCACACAACACACAGTAATCAGGCTTAATAGTGGCAACCAACAAGTGAAATAAAACGCAAGCAATATGTGCAAACTTGACATAACCAAGCCGTATAAATCTTAAGTTGCAGTAAGCGCTACACTACAACCATTCAAATTCTAATCTCGGCAAGCATTTTACTTATTTCATACTTAATTCACATCACATCAGGATTAACCATTAGGCAAACGAGGCACATGCCTTAGGGCCAGTCAAAAAATATTGGTAATTACCCAGTAATGACAAAAATGCTTGTCTTTATTTTTAGGTTCATTTTTCTGGATTTCATTTCTGTTGGTAAAGATACCTTTCTTTTATCAGTGAACCCAAAATATCTCTATTTTCAGGCCACCTATCGAAATGTGCGATAGGGCCAGCAGAGCCTGAATCCGACACTGATACAAAAGGTAAATACAGATGCACATGATGATATGGAGCTATATATAGATCAGGACCCCAAAACTGGTACCGATACCATCAAAACATTCTCAATTACTTGGAATTACCTATGACACATGCAGTCAATTAGAAAATCCTTTCCCATACATTTTCATATACACAATGCTCATTCGATTTCCATTCATTCATTAAATCTGAGATTACTCCTTAATAAAAATCTAGACATAGATTGTTTTTATAGCATTATATGGTTGGTTAGACATTAGTAATAATTACAGGGAAGGCTCAATTAAAGTCAAGTTGTTTCAAATAAAAACTTATTTCTTGCTTATCAACAATGCATCAAACTTAATTTCATACAAATTTGTTAGTCAAGTGTTAAGTTGAGTAAGTTCTACAGTATATAAGTCTCAAGTCTTTATTCAAGAGCTTTAAATGTTTAATCTTGAATCATCAGGTTACTATTTCAAAAACTATTACACTGCGCAACCATAGTCACGGTAAGTATAAGATCAAAAGTCAAGATTACTAAGCGGATTCGTCATTCAAAACAGGTAGTTAGTTACATTTAAACATTATGGTACTAGTATATAGTCCATACATTAAGATTACAGTTCAGGAATTGAGAATAATTTTTTGCTTGCAATATGTAATTTATAATTGCAAGTGACTCTGTGGTCAAAGATTATGGTACCATACTTTCGATAGCAGTGAAGTTACGGTCACTGTTCTTGATTTTATTAATATTGGTTACAATTAGGGATGGAGGGAATAATTTTTTGCTTGTTATCAACTTGATATAATTTCAGAACTGGTCACTGTTCCAGATTTTATAAATTCCGGTCTTAAA
>QXVX01006969.1:0-18746 GCA_013436065.1 Halocynthia aurantium
AGTGGTCGACTTTGCTCAAGCTCAAGAAGTGAGTTTTATACAGGGTTTAGATAAGGTACCTGAACCCGAAATGAAGGAAATGATTGACATTGGTCAGGCAGAAGAAGTGAGTTTTTTATGACGTTTAGTTGGGTACCAATTTTTGTCTCCTTGGAACATATTTGATTCGAAGATCCTTTTAAATAAGTTTGCAGTATGTTTATAATGTTGCACTACTGATAAGGGATTTGATTCACCTTATCCGTTAATCCCCTATGCTAATCTGTTATGATAGGGTTGTAAGAGTTTGGAAGCATATTTATTATTAGTTTATTTATAGTTTACTTGAGCAAATTCAAGTCATGTATCTCTTGATGCTATGAACCACAGAGAACAGGATATGAATCACTCAGATGCATGGTTCAGTTGATTGGAGCGGTTGGCTTTATCAATTGATACCGAAAGAAAGTATTGTGTCCTTTGAAAAGAAACATGCATTGTATTGATCAGGCTTAGCATGGTGCTATTTTTAGATATTCCTGTCATGCTTTGAATTGACAATATGCAAAAAGGTCTGATCATATGTATAACTGCAACAGTATTAGGGGTTTATAATGTCCTCACTCAAATCTGATTCTTCAACTGTCTGTTTTACAGCAATCCGATCCCGTCTCTAACATTTTCAAAGCCGCAGACCGTCAGTTGTTCACGCTGGTAGAATGGGCAAAGCGCATCCCTCACTTTCCAAAACTGGCCCTGGACGATCAGATCATTTTACTGAGAGCAGGTATATGCCAGTCACGGTACCAATCGATTTGATTCTAGAATCCCAAACGTCTTTAGTATTTACGTATGCTAGGCTTTTCTAAGTTTCTGAAAAGAAGCTGCCTAAATTTCACATTGATTTTAGCACGCTTGTCGCTTTTGTCTATTTCGTCAGTACAATTAATTGCCTTTCAAATCTTTTTTATGTCTTTATCTATGGTTACTAACATCATTTGTAGAAATTGGATTTGAACGACATTATCATGATGACACATAATTTAAATAATGCTAACTAAGCTTGCAATTCTATATAGTGTTATGTATAGATAGCTATACAAATTGGTGGAAAATTAACTTGTGTTCTGTGAATCAGACAATTTAAATGTTCAATTACAACTTGACTGAAGAATTCTTTGTGGCCACATACCTCACTTAAACTTGATTGGACAAGTTTGTATGTATAAACTTTACATCAGGTCAATTCATATTATTATTAAGTTTCTCACCAGCCTGTCTTCGTTCTAGTAAAGTTTTGCCCACATTCATGTAAAATTATAGATTATTCATTGAATGAGTGTGCTAAGATACATAATATGAAATAGATTGTTATATTTGCCTTTTCCTCTTTGTCTAGTTAAATATTCCTGTTTGTTTTGTGAGGTTGGAACGAACTGCTCATTGCTTCGTTCAGTCATCGATCCATTAACGTCAAGGACAGTATCTTATTGGCGAGTGGACTGCATGTACATCGGCATAGTGCGCACCAGGCTGGCGTTGGTCCGATTTTCGACCGGGTTCTTACTGAACTCGTTTCGAAAATGAGGGATATGATGATGGACAAAACAGAACTTGGCTGTCTTCGTGCTATTGTTTTATTCAATCCTGGTTAGATCATTTCATTGTTACCAAACTTACATAGGTATAATCCACTCAATTTGGTTTGGGCTTGTGTCGCTGCCAATGAGATTTGGAACTTTGATAAGAACATATGACCATAGTACCGAAATTCCACAGCTGAAATTTGCACACCACTATGCAGTAGGGTTCCCATATATATTACAGTGCCACCTACAAAAATCAATTTTTGTGAAATAGCAAAAGATGTTTTCTAACTGTTGATAACAGTATAATAATGTCAACGAGTTCAAAGTTTGCAATCATAGATCCTGCTAATATACTGTATAAGTAGCCATAGTAACCCACGGCATGTTTCTCGAATTTTAGTAAGTTCAGCAATGATACTCTAGTTCTAGCGTCTGTAATAATGATTTGAATCTGATTTAGATGTGAAAAATCTTTCTGACCCAGCCCATATCGAGTCACTACGTGAGAAGGTGTATGCGTCTCTGGAGGCGTACTGTCGTTCCAAATACCCGGATCAACCTGGCAGATTCGCCAAACTCTTGTTGCGACTTCCTGCTTTGCGTTCCATCGGCCTCAAATGTCTCGAACACCTCTTCTTCTTTAAACTCATCGGTGACACACCGATCGATAAGTTTCTCATGGACATGCTTGAGACACCATCCTCCGCTACGACCATGCAGCAATATGGCGCACAACAAAACATTTCTCGGAATGCAACTAATAACAGCAATGTGTCGCCAACTACATTACCCGAAACGACATGATTGTCTTGGTGACGACATTTGCTTAATTTTAAATAATTAAACAGTCGATCATGCGTGATGATCTAATTTTTATTTCAGATTTAATGGCTGATTTTTAAGATGGTCACTACCATGTCCTGTCAAATTCCCTCCTTTCGAAACATAGTACACTCCTGGTTATGTTTGAATCTTCTTTCAAATGTGTGAAAACAAATATACAGAATTATGGATTTTTAGCTACAAGGTTATTCAAATGATGGTTTCACTCGTTAAGTGCTATAAGCAGCACGAGGACTTAACGTTGGAAAAGTTGTTGTCTTTTGGTGTAAGCCATCAATCTGTTATACTTCTTTTTCTTCATGTCTGCAGTGCTTAACGCATTTGATATATGCCATTTCCTCCTTTCGAGCATCCTAGAGGATCTTGCAGCAAGAAAAGACGATGTTTGTTTCAAATTGTATAAAACAATCTTACTTGTATCATACTTTTAGTAATCCTTTTTTTTGCGTTCTGATTTAAAGATTTTTCAAAATCACGAAAACATTGAAATGTCTGTCAGGCTGACATAGATTCTATACTAGCAAAGGTTTATTTGTTCCCCTGATCAGAATATGCCTTTTTTATTTGTTGGTTTTCTTAGTTAGCTAGAATTTTGTGGATTCAACTGTACCGGCTGTCCTTAATTGGTGAACTTTGAAAGGAATATCAACACCACTCGCGTGAATAAAAGTTCTTGTGGCTTGGAAGCAATAAGATTTTCTTTATCTCCCTTGATATTTGAAATGAATTTTTTTCAAGTATGTTTTACTCCATTGTCAAATTGAGTGGAAAGGCATTAAAGTCTTAGACTTGGTGCTGTAATATATCTATCTGGGTTGCTTTTTTATGCAGTAGAAGTAACAAAAGCGGTAAATTTGGAAAAGAAGAAATAAAAGTCGATCCACTTAAGGTTAATAATTTATCTTCCGCGTATTCCGTTGAGAGTAAATATTTCACCCTAAAGACTTCTGTTTTGTTTGTTCACTTCTCTTAAGTTAAGCTTAGCTACTGTAATATCCAATCATCCTATTTTCTCAATTCACAGAAGAACTTGCAGTGCAGTTAATTTATACTTGCACTACATATCCCATTTATTTCATACCGTGAAAACAGGAGGTGTTGATTTGCAAACCATCAAATATGAGACTATGCATAGATATAAAACTTCTATCAGAATCCTGAATGTTATTTCAGTATGCTAATGAAATTTACTGTACTGTATATTGATAAAACCAAAGTCTTTCAAGTTAAAAGTACTGACTGATCTTCTGTCTCACATATCAGTAGACCGAGAATATTAAGTCTTTCATTTCCAGAAGCGTTTATTCCGCATATGTATGAGATGTTCCAATACCTATCTTTGAAGCAGGGATTACTCTACTGATAATATGAAAGAAAATAGAGGAATATAAAGAAATCAGCATTTTTTTATTTGAGTACCTAACTAGTTTCAACAAAAAATAGCTGGACATTATATTCCAAATTCCATCTAGATTTACTCTCACTCTTATCTGCTATAATTCTCTATCTATTTATCAATTAGCCGTTCCCCAGAGCCAGCAGTGCTGTTGGCTTACTCGGCATACAAATAATTTTATATTATTCTGATGCTTTCTCTTAATTCTTACTGCTTTACATATTATTCTTTAGTTTCCATGTCGGCATCCTTTACACTAGCAATTCAAAAATCTAGTCGTCCAGACAATTTCACGATGTCAGCTTGAAAATTTCAACCTTTTTGTCAATATTAGAATTTTAATACAATTGTTTGAAAAAGCTTGACTTTAAATGAGATATCTTTTCGCTGCTGAAAATACAAGTGGCAATAAATCAAATAATTTTATGGGGGGAAAAAGAGGGAACTACGAATGGACCATGTATTTGCTAGCTCTAGGTAAAAACCACCACATGCTATGTACAGGTTTATTATCATTATGCTTTCAATACACTCACTTCATATATAGAAATCCTGGAATCTAAAACACATGAGAATTAATAACGACGATACTACAGTAACGGAAAATCTGAAAAATAATACAGTGCATAATCATGCCACATATTATCTTCAAAAGTTTTGTAATGAGTACATGATTTTTGATTGGATGAATAGCATTGAATGCCCAGCATAAAAACAATTTAACCACTAACAGTAGGCATAAAGTGACAGCGCTACTCGTTAGAGAATATCACATCAAAAAATGATAAGGCTAACACAGCACTTCTGAGTTCCGAAAAATTAGCAGTTATAAACCTCAAACCTATATATCAAATTAAACTGGAAATGATAGTTTATATACAGAAATTCTACAAGTAGGAATAGACAATCAATGGAAGGGCGATCGACTTATTTACTTCTGCCCAGGAAAGAAATAGACTTTTTTGCGAAGAGTGTGCACGACTTCGCTGACCTGAACTGCTTTGTGGTTTCTTTCCATTCCCTCGTTGATGGAGACGCTGTTGTTCACCTGATAGAAGGTAGGATCCATTTAAGAGTATGATGTAAATTACTAGTTCTTCAAACTGATGTATCTACCTTTGTGAGCATGCTCAGAAGATCGTCTTTATCTCCTTGTTCTGATATTATGCGGACCATGGCTGTGACGAACCAAGATCCATCTGCAGTATCTCTGTAAGCCTTGGTACCTGTGCGTATAAACTAACTGAATAAACAAAGTGAACATGTTTTATCAGGTTACAAATATGACGAAACACACTTACCTGCAAGTGTGGCATACACAGACAGCATGTCCATTACTCTTGATTCTGGTATTCGGTGGCGTCCCGGATTTGTGGCAGGTACATTTGCAGATGCACTTGCATCAGAGTGAACGCTGGCGGTTTGCATCACTGTATTGTATAGCATGATGTTAGGAAACTGTCACTAGGTGGTAATCTTTGTTCAGATTTTTGCTTCCTAATTTTTCCAACATCATTAACAAGAACTCAAGCCAAAAAAAGGCTCATTAGGTTCAGCTATAAAGCTTTCACTTGGACTTGGGCTTTGAAATAAATTCATGTTTTTCCCTATTACACTTCAAAATATATTAGTACTCTGAATTATACCTGGGTCAACTGGTTCAATGCTGGTGCTTGTGGACTTCCTTTTCTCTGCAGGTTTAGTAATAATCATGAAATGATACATAGTGATAGCGAAATTTGTTTTATGTAAACTAATCATTAAAATTTGCGAACCCATACGACAGAACTGCAAGAAGAAGACCTTTGGCTTGTTGACGAAACCTGGGCAATTGTCAGGCGAAAAGAATTTCTTCACGTCGTTCAGTTTCACACGCTCTCCATCAGTACCAACAAAGGTATCATTACCTTCGCCATCTTAATTACAACACAAATATTCTGAAGAACTTGATTAATACAGTAATGACTAAGAATATTGAAAAATACCTCTTTCTCCATGCGAGCCAATGTAGACAGCCACCATATCGCTCCGCATGTTATCGCGGGACTGAGTAAACTCTCTGACAATTTCCTTCATTTCCTGCAAGCACAATGGTTACTAGTAAACAGGCAATTTGAAAAAGAACATATCTGACAGGTTTAATTTTTTGGTTATGAAATTTCAACGGAAACGGTAAAAAGATAGCATACTGCGGCGGTATGATCAACTTCCATTCTGACTTTGAATCCCAACTTTTCCAGCAGTGCTTGCATGTTTTTTCCATCCACGTCGGCTCCCTTTCTTTTATCCATTCTAATTACCATTTACAAAGTGATTTATTTCATCATATATGTCAGTCTATGCTATTTCTGTAAGCATTCCTCACCTAGATCCTGGCTTAAAGTTGATGTTGTTAAGAATGAGGGCTCGACTTCCTCCAACATTTCTTACAGAGTAAATCTGGAAGTCAAATATTATATATAAAAAGCGTGTCGCTGTATCCTAGCCATACCTATTTCTGAATTTAAAATTTGGTACTTCAATTCTGCAATACACAGTATCAAATAGACCGATTGTCATTTTTTTATAAATAATATATTACATTTCACTGCCAAAAGTTCTAACCTCTTTGTCTTGTGACAGGTGACGAGAGTAAAAGTCGTACTCGCATTCCGGAATGGTAACTCTATTCACCCAGAAGTCGCTGTTGTCGTTCCAGCTGATGTCAGAGATTTTAACGACTTGTCCTTCAATTAAATTCATAATTATTTCATCACTCACTAAGGTAGGCATTTATTTGTTATACATACGAAAATATAATTATTTCCTTTTTTTGTTGCATACCAACATATACCGTAAAAGTTTGTGAGGAAAGTTCTCAGGATTTGATTAAGATTTTTTACCGTCTATGACCATTGATGAATTCAGTCTCTCTGCTCTGCGTTTCTTCGCGTCAAGTACAAAACTTTGGTCCACTGGAAATAAACGCAAGAATTACGTACCACTGATTATACCCTACCCTGTAATATTGGCGAATAAAGCTTTACTTTTTTACATTCCTTGGTAACAAAAGACATATTGGGCATACTCACAGCTCGTATTGATAGTTGAGTTGGTGTTGTTGTAGGTGACTGGACCTTGACTCAGTATGTTGGACTGCACAAAATTTCCACCGGAGATGTTTATCGAAGGTTGATTTCCAGGCTTGCCTTTGCTGTTTCCAAGCATGATGTGGCTTTGAATCCTATTCCCACCTGAGTATATAAAAATGGTAAAGTAAAGTAGGGTAGCAATTTAACTCCAAATGAAGCATATAGAAGAAATCATTAACAGTTATACTGACGGGTGTTAGTGCCTGATGTTGTCATGGTCATCGCACTGTTATTGTACCTTTGACAGAAAAATACATATTAAAACATTTCTAAACAAAAGATTTTTCATCATCTTCAGTTAAACATTAGATTATGTAAAAAATACTGATTTAATGGCATAATGAATTTGAATCCGAATCTATAATTGTCCTTTATGATCTATCATTGTCCTTTATGACAAACTAGGATTTTAGACTATATATAACACTAATTCTTGACAGATAAATTATTAAAAGGAGTATGAGAAGATCATTCCATACTTTTGTAACAACTGCTTTTGTAAAATGCTACACTAATATCATATATCTAAAAATAATTCCTAATCACGTGGTATTCTCTATTTACCTCACAGAGTTACTAGCATCCATCTCAGTTTGACTCGTCGTAGAACAGCTACAGAAAAAAGGAAAATAATCAAAGAACGGTTTTACACAGACTCGGATTTCCCTTCCCCTAATTGGGATGAGAACAGCATACAGTATATACAAAGCCTAAATTCTGACACTCACCCTTCCTCACCAGGAACATTTTCAGATTCACCGCCGACGAACGCGGTCGAGTCCCCGACTGTGGAGTCTGCCAGCAGTCCACTTTGGACCTCCATTGGCTGGCAAAAATGAGCATAAACATTAAGGACGTAAGTTATGTTTTAATACCATAAATTGTGAAAATGTTTATATTTTTAGGTATTCGAACGTGAATTTGCTATTACTTCATCATCTGCATCATCCCCCATCTCCTGTGCATGTTTCTTAAGAATGGCTATAGCCTTCGTGTACGGATTTTTGGCCATCGATATGTTGAACAGATACTAAGATAATCAAGCAGAAATGATAAATAAAAGTTGTATTATGATATTGAATTACCAGATTTATAGTTTTCATCACTTAGGATTTTTCTTAAGATAAAACCTTCTGTTGTGTTGTTACAGGTATAATTATGAAATGTGGAGAAATAGCCGATATTTCAACGATTGATTAAAATAAATTAAAAAGGCAAACCTTTTGTAGTAGGGGGCAAATGTTCTTTACCAAAAGCGAATTGCTTGTTAGCATTAGGAGATCCTTCTCCTCGCAGGCAGCCAGCTCTTGGGGTGAACGGATTTCAGCTGAAATATTAAGCATATTATAATGTTTTATCTGTTCACTGTTCTCTGATGTTTGTAGGTGGCTGAACGATATTACATAATTATGCGAAGAATTAATTTTAACTGGTCATTGAAGTATCGATTCACGACTCACCTTTCCACAGAGTTTCTGCTACCTCCTTGCGCAGTCCAATATTCACAATGAAATCCTGAAACTCCTTGTCAACTAAGCTCGGCATATTTTCCGTCTTTTTTATATATCTTTTGAATCGTTAATAGAATGTATTATAATCTATAAAGACAGGAGTATTATTATGAAAGCGATCCTTGAAAATATCAGCACTGACTTTGACGCTATGAGTGATAGCTATAATACCAATCTAAGCTCACAAAACAATTTATTGTAAGTAAATGTATCTGGTCGTTAGTCATATGCCATAAATGATTGAATTATATACAACTATTTTGCGCAAAAACACCCATTCTAGTTTGTAGGTAGTAATTCAGGACAGTTGTTTCCTTGATACACCTGGGAAATCCCCCGGTTGTTCTAGATAAACCAACCAATCATCGACAGCGTTGCGCGATTTCGCAATAACGTAGACTCGTAGAGTAAACAGCGTGAGAGCAAATTGCTATCTGACGTCATACCGAAGTCGTGCGTACGTACGTTATGCAAAGTGTGAGTTCGACTTCGTGAGCATCAGAGCTTGTAGTTTGTGGGTTGCTTCCTCATTGATTTTGAAGAAATTTATCGCACTAGTAATGTACATAATGACTAGAATTATGCTACGCTACAAATATGCAGAACTTCCGTCGCTGTTACATAGCGGGAGTTCTAATTAGCGTGCTAACATTGCAGAGACGTGTGATCATAATTTCTACAGTATGAAAACCCATCATTCATTTAATCTCGTAGTATTTGTAAACGTTTTCCTTATCCCTGTGTAATCAAACACTTTTAACAATTATAATGTCACCTATTTATTTGTTTCGACCAATTATCTGATTGATGATGGTTCTGACATTCCTGTACCACATCCCTCATCTGGAGATGATGAGTCTTTATTAAGTAACATACCTCTGCTGTTTTTATCAAACTGAAGTTAGTGCTGTTGGCTAGAAAATTCAGCTCATGTTATTGACATGTATATGTGTGTAGCACATATATAGTTTGCTGCCGATCACACGCAAGTTAGAATGTAGATGATACACTTGATTGATGTGAACTAAGCACGGTGATGCCAGTAGTGATAATGTCACAACTTTACAATTGACAACAATGGGAGTTCTGCATAATTGTGTACAATTCTAGTACGTTATTTTCCAAGTGTAAAAGATAGAGTATTGATATAAGATTGTTGTTCGTTTACCCTAAACATAATTGATATTCAAATAGCCGTACTAGAATCCGGACTCTGAATACATACAACTTTTTCATATTCCCACATGGTACATTCAATTACAGAATTTCCACTTTTCACATTGGATTTGACATCTATTTTATTACAAACTGTAAAAATGCTTTTCTTTGGTATTCAACATGATTAGTGACGACATAACATAACCAAAGGTTACAATATTTGCCATCACTAATTCTTTGTACAATTATATTCCCTATATGATAACTTTTCATGGAAATGTTGTTGGTATTTCAGCATTAATATTTACTGTTTGAATAACTCAATCCCAAATATGGTTAAAACTAAGCCAATTCAGGATTCCGATAATCTGAAAAAGAATACACAGAAGTTGAACTACGGCAAAATAACGAAAGGAGGCAGCAGAAAGAAAAAGCATAGTCCCATAGCAAATCAAATTCCGAAATCAGCATTCGCTGCATACAGGTACGATAATCAGGTTTGGTTATTTCTTTCTGATTGTTTATTTGTGGCGGCTTTAAATAACATTTTGTGTTTGTATGTAGATCTATAGCTGAAGATGTGTCATCTACTTATACAAGTGTCCCTTCTTCCTCAACAACCAATGACAGAATAAACATCGAGAACGAACATTTTTCGAAAGAAGTGGATTCGTCTTCATCTACAGATGTTGATACGGTCATTTTCTTTCTCTTATTTGAGTGGGCAAAAGTAGGCCTTATATATAGATATAAGTTTTTTGTCCTACAACGGAGTAAGTCTTGTGTCACTAGAATGTACATTACCTTAATTAGTATTTGAACCTAACCCTTAATGTAACTGGGTTTTTATAGAGACTACACATTGTTACTGGAAAGGGGTGATGAGTAAAAATATGGTGCTACAATTACATGAAATAGCTCCGTGCGACAGGATGTAATGATTGCTCAACTTAACTGTTGTTTAATATAGATAAGCAATGATGTTGTTTCGTTTTCACATACTGGAGGAATTGAAGAATCGTCTAAAAAAGCGGAAGTGAAAGAGTGGAAAGCTTGGCCATTTGGATCCTATATTGCATTAGCAATGACTGAGAGTTGTGAGGTTGGTACTTTTATTCAATGTATACTTTATATCATCGTACATAAGCATTCCTCAATGTGTTTACCTTTCCAGGGTGTAAAGGTGTTTGGCAACGGCCTTATCAAAGCATTCAAGGGTCATGGAAAAATAATGGGTCACGTTATTTCTCCTGAAAATCCTTCCGAAAAATTCTTTGCACCTGTCACTCACGCAGCCCTGTTAATACAACCAGACTCTTCACAAGAAAAGAAAAATATCATTGCTAACAACATCGATGGGCTTGAAGATGAAATCTTGGCTGAAATATCAAGTAATTTGATGATTGATATTTTGTTCAAATAACTTTTTGCCTTAGGAACTTCATTCGAAGCATTATCATTGTTGCAGTAAAAGTTTCCAATTGTAACTACTGTAATTATGTGATGTAATCATTTAATAATCTTGAATCAGGACCGGTTCCAACACAAGATTACAAGCTAGATGGATTAAAACTACTTATTGCTTACCTAACTACACCAGAACTAGCAGTTTTTATTATCTAGATCTAATAGCATTGATTTGAATCATTGAATTAACTTGATTTATACTTAGATTTTATTTTTCTGTTCCAGATATGTTCGAAGATCATTCTACGGTTCTCCTTATTTCTTCCTTGACTGAGATGCAGATACTGCCTGGATATGCAAACATCTACGATGTACAAAAATGTTCTGAAAAGCTCACTCCCAATCTTTTCGTGGTCAAGACACAAAAGTTTGCTGAATTTTGTATTTCTATTGACAGCATAATATCGGCTAGTGTTTTAAATTAGGAAAATAAAACTGTTCCTTCGTCCCTGTTCATCCAGTTACATCCAAGAATTTCCGCAACATAAGAGTATTTCGTCACATATAGTGGAATATGCAGAGTCTTGGAAATCGTTATCCTGTCGACGCCCGGTAATACTGACCGCCGGAGGAAAAAACACAGGGAAGTCGACTTACAATCGCTACCTAATTAACCGCCTTTTACGAGTGTGAGTGCTCTACCTACCAACACAGTAGGGAATTGTATTTTCTGCTTGTTTAAATATTAAATTGCATGCTCTTTACTTTCAGGGTGCCTTATGTGTATTATCTGGAGTGTGACTTAGGACAAACTGAGTTTACTCCATCGGGAATTATATCAGCGTGTCGCGTGTCACAGCCTCTTCTTGGTCCACCTTTCACTCATCAAACTATTCCGGAATTTTCTGTGTTTTACGGTCATAATCAACCCGGAGGTCAGTTTTCATATTAATATCATTGGAATCATATCAAATGCGAATAATCATTGAATTAATTCAGATCAGCCCGATAAGTACTTGCAGTCGTTACAAAAAGTTTTTGTAGAAATGAAGAGTTCTGATGTTCCTGTAGTTGTCAACACTATGGGCTGGAATAAGGGATTGGGTCTACAATTATTAATAAATACCATACATATGGTGAGGTTTATTACTATACAATTCATGTGAACCATGAAAATTTTGTGTCAAATAATACATGGAAATCACAAGCTTTTTTACTTATATTCCAGGTTGAACCAACTCACCTCATCCAGATGTTATCATGGAAGGATTCAAAAAATGCCTCGGACCTGACTGTTCAATATGTGTCACTCTGTGATGGCTGGAACAGAGACATTATTGAGAAAAAGGTATTACCAGATTACACATTGTATGTGATGGATGAGCGCAGAGACTTTGATGAAACGTTAGTCACCTTACTTGAACCAATTTTGCTGTACAATTATTTCACAGATATTTATGTAATATTCTCTTATTTATGTAGTGTTCCATACAAACCCTCCGATAATCGTGACTTAAGTTTAGTTGCGAGCTTGCAATTATACCAGACTCTCTCATTGCAATATCAAAATCTTGCAAACGATGTGGGGTTAGTTTTGTTTAATTTGTCTTATTTTGAAATTCACCTACGACCACAATAATTGTGAGAATTATTCTCTTACAGATATGATGCGTCTTCTATCCTTGGATTAAAACCGTTTTCTGTGAATCTTAAAGACATTGTTTTATGCACTACACATGACTCTGGCATCAAGCGCTCTCATGCCATGGGGCTATTTAACGCTTCCCTTGTTGGACTTTGCATAGCTTCTCAAGACTTCAAACATCTCAATGTAAGTCTGACACAAAATTTGATAGCATAATCAGACTATATACCACACATGTATTTCTAGAATAACTAACTCCTTTGTGTCAAATATTTCAATGGACTAAAAAGTCTTTGTAATGGTCTATTATCATACTCGGAATGCAACAATGTTACAAGAGATTCAGCTGCTGCTAAAAGATAATGAAGTGGGCCAATTTAGAAATTACTGACCATCAGTTTCATCAGAATTCATACACTAGTTAAAGCACCTTGTGCCACGATTCAAATCCTTTAACATGTAAAAATTGGCTGGATAAACTTATTTCCTTCCCTCCATTGCACTGCCTTTCTAGGGTGTCATGTATGGAAAATGGAATTTGGACTGGGACTTTATAGGTTAATTAGATCAGGATTTTGGAAATGGATTGTATTTTGAAATATTATCAACATGAACTTTTTTATCTAGGAGGAAAACACATTTCTCCCACTGGCTCCTGTGTGCGAGTGCATCGGTCTCGGAATAGTGCGTGGAGTCGGTCCAGATCAAAATGTTATGTTCATAATAACGCATCTGACGGAAGAGGAGTTTAAACGAGTGAACTGTCTAGTGCGTGGAGCCCTAAATGTCCCGAAATTTCTGTTTGCAAAATAGCAAGACAAGGTTTGTAGAGAATATGGTTTATTTTTCTCAGAATAAATAATGTCACAGTTAGGCTGTGATCCACCTAATAACACAAGAAATGAATGAAATGACAACTGTAGGGTCAGCTAGCATGCAAAATGAACGGATGATAAAGGAAAGTTTCAAAGCAATTAGTCAATGAAATTGTACTGAATTATTTTGAACTGCTTCAAATGAAGTGAAAGGTTATGTATCAACAGGTACAGCGACACCTAGCGCAGTTATAACTTTGTCTAACTTAATATTTCATTTGATATGTATACTCATCACATAGCATGACCATGGGATATTGTGTAAGGAGTCTGGCGCTGTTGGCTGGTTGATAGGAAAGTTGTGCATGCTATCTATTATTGTAAAGATTGCAAGTAAGCTTCTAACTATTCAATTCGATTGGAAAGCCAGCACTGTCTGGTTCAAACTATCGTATAAAGCATAAGTATAGCTGTGACACATTTTAATACAGCTAAAATTTATTTTTATCACTGGTTCTCTCAACCTTTGCCATTGATAAAATCATCACTCAGGATGCAAAGTCTCGCTGTACTAACTGGAGTTTATTTATCATACAGTAATACGTTGTGTATAAGCAGAATTCAAAACACCCGTTCATACAAGATTTTAGTAAAAGAAGTGATATTTCACACAGATATTACAAGGGCAAAATCATAAATGCTGGTATATTGCATGTTCACAGGAATTTATACAACAGATTTCAGTTATGCATGACCAGCGACATGCAGCTGTAGCACATGTTTTGTAATTATAGAGATGGGTCCCTGGAGCTTGCTCAATGAAGTCTTAATCTATCTTCACGTACATGTATATCTTCCTCACGAACATGCTCGTCCCAATATATCCAAGCGATCCTACAACAAAAATTAGTTCAGATACTAGGAACCATGTTGTGCCGTTTGGAATTGTAGGAAGATGACTTTTTCAATACTCACCACACATCATTCCCAGTCCAATACTAAAGAGGGCCATATATCCAAAGTAATATGTAGTTTGGAACAAGCCATACATTCTATATAATTCAATGATGAAATGTTATTAAATTTAGAATCAACTAAATGTTAAGTTATGTTCAATGAAGCAGTCCTTACTTGGTTTTAAAGAAGAAATAGTAAAACGAATAGACATAGACGTAAGCTGATGTTGAGCTCGCAGCAAAAAAGCTTGTCCATTGCCTGGATAACATATATAGATTTCAAATGCATTATGTTATATAAAAAATAACCGTTACTAGTAACTTTCTGTCATATGGACTTTGTATTTCTTACCATCGATAGTCTTCGGCATTCAGCAGAAAATAAGTGCAGACGATGGTAACACAAACAGTAACAACTGCAAGGATGAGTAGAACAAGCATCGTGAACCCGTAGACGTAATATATCTTGTATGCCCAAAATGATGTGAATATAAAATACCTATAAAAAGTAACACTAAAAATTGAATGTCTGTAATTTTCCAAATGGAATAGACTGTCATAGAAAACTCACATTTCTATAAAAATGGACCCAAATGGAAGTATACCACCGAGGATCGCGATCACAGGCGGCTCCATGAACCATCGCTTGTCTGGTATAGGCCGTGGCACAGCGTTAATGCGACAAGGATGATTCGGCGTGCCGGAGATATTTCTGCCTAGAATAGTACCAACTAAACTCAATGGAAGAATGACAAATGCAATGATGCAAGCCATGGCTATCTGAAAAGGCAAAAACAAACTTGAATTGAAGCAATAATTACTTTCCATAAAAGTGTGGGAATATATTTACCATTGTGCCAAAGGGAATGGCCCGTGAAGCATGATAGTACATGGCGATAAAGTTGATGAAAAACGCCATGCCGCATACCATGGCTGGCAACAGCAAAGCGCTGAATGCCATTTCGCGAATCCATTTACGACCTGGAATTGTATACTACTGTTACTCAACATTGAAATATATCGAGGATTTTTGTGTACCATACCTCCCATTCTGGAATACAGAGCCCCGCTGACATATCCATTGACAGGTGACAAAGCGGCATAAACAAAAATGCCAGTACTGACAACGGTTCCACGCCTTCAAAAAAATGTTTCATTAGCTAACATTCATTGGAAACTTGGCAAGAGTGCAGACACGACTTACTCAGTGTACAGATCTCCAACAATTATGAACAAGACAACTGCAAATGAGCTAGCAAGGGCATGGATTCCTGATCCAACCACACCTGATAAAAGCAAAGGATACGAGGCAGGCCGAAATACATCACCATGGATCTGCTTCCATCCATATTCATCACCAAGATCTCTTTCCTGTATTTTGATATATATATATATATATTTATTATTTATTAAGAGATAGCTGTTGCTAACAGAGGTTTACTCACCATATCATCCAAGTCATCTTCCTTACTGTATCTTGCATAGTCCTTGCGAAGAGTACGCATTAATATCATGGAAACGAGGCCGACGAGGAATATTACCATCATAAAGGAGTTGAAAATGGAAAACCAGTGAATCTTCGAAGAGTAAACATACAGGCATAATTATAAACAAATGCTAAGAATAACTACGAAGCAATTCGACGTTACCCTGTGCTGGAAAAAACTGGGATCCAAGTACTTCTCGTACCGATCTCGGAAACTGACGTCTGATTTTCGCCAAACAACCTGAACATAAAAAAATAAGCTCTACTATCTGCTATATATAAGACTCTGGAATAAGCTCTTAGCTTTTAATACAGTATGCAGGATTGCAGAGGTATGGAAACTGCAACCATGACTCCCACTAATTCACACAGTAGTATAGAATTTTCGACTAGACTTGATCACAATCGTGCTTCAAAAGAAATTCTTTACCTCATAAGTAAATTGGATATTGATATTGGGAACCAATTTAACTTTTTTGTCACTGGTTAAGTTAATGTCGACAATTTGATCACCATTGTATCCTATTTCCAACTTTTTGTGAGTCCACATGAAATATTCATTATCATTCCCTTCGCCAATTTCTCCGACAATTCCTGTGTATTCAAAAATGACATGAATAAGGGTTTTTACAAGCCTGCAGTTATCTTTCGCTAACATAGATATTAATTTAATATCTACGAAACGTTTTCATTTGTGCAAACTCACCCCAGATTGGAAGATCATCCATGTACATCTGATACCAATAATGGTTTTTGACCGCATAGACAAACGTTTCATATTTCGCCTTGTTTAATTCGATATCACAGTACTTGGTATGACTCACGTCGACTACAAAGATATTGTCAACAGTACAATAGGGAAAATATAGATTATAATATCAATATGAATTTTATTGAAAAAAATTAAGCTTTCACACCGACCTTTGAATTTAATATCAAGACCGCTGTACTTCAGCTCGACACCTTGCAATGCATCGCCAAGGTTTTCATGATGCCTGTCTATATTGCTTTCCTTGCTGCCTTTGCAGAATGGTAATCTGGAAAAGTAAATACTTGCTTATATGCCTATGCTTCCAATAAGGTATAATTATGTGCAACATATTCCAGTTAAAATGAATACCGGTTGAATAGTTTACCTGAAATATTCGTAGGTTTCTTGGCGATTATGATACGGCCCAACTGTATTCATCCATAAAAGCACATCCTCTTCGTCTTTATACTTGAAACAAAGAAGTAGTTTACAATCAAGTGTATTATGTGAAACTATACTCACAATTCACCAACTTCAAAATTATATTTCGGCATACCTTGTGAGAGTCTTCATCACACTGTACGACAGTGTGCAACATTAGATAGACCACCAAAATTAAAACTTTCATTTTAGACTTAGTTTCACGATGGAAAACAGGGATATATAGAAGAATAATTTTAAAACTGGCTGCAAAAGAAAAGACGTTTAATGGCATCGCCATTTTCTATATCTTCACACATTCACAACAAACTAATCATCATCAATCATCAAATTTTTGATCTCTCGAAATGTTAGATCCTAATTTCGTAGTAATAACAAAGCTTGCATTCATCACGAATAACAAATTGGATAATTGCTAATCAGTTCACAAATATATCACAACGCTGCCGCCACGTCAGCCATGGATAAAATTTAGAAACCGTAAGATACCGGAAAAACGATCCGCTCAAAATCCCATCCTCTTTACATATTCGTTTGGCGGGTGCCACGAAATACTGTATTGTGCACAGAGACTCACTCCGTAAGGCGTACGCAATGCTTTGAGAACACCCTTGAAGTGGAAACAACAGACCACTACTGGTTATTCAGGTATGAGTGCTGCTCCAATTTTATTTAGACCAGTTCCAATACAAAGAAAGCGTTTTTTTATCACTATTCTTGTCCAACGGCTACGAGACCCTCGGGTTATATTCCAATACGAATAGCTAATTATATTATCACAGTCCGTATACATGTAGATTGTAGAGACTATGGTAGAGAAGCAATTACTCTAGAACTAGAATTGTGCTACAATTATGCAGAACTCTCTTCATTTTTATATGTAAAATTGTCACAACCAGGATTATTCCGCAATAAAAATGACATAAAATTAGAATTGTACACAATTATGCAACACTCCCGTTGTTGATATGCTACTGAAATAGAAAATAAGTTACAACAAAAATAATTTGGTATTAGGATTACTATCTAACTAACCCTTTATTAAGCTAATTTTAAAATAATATTTGGGACTTTGTCTCTGTTTAGCCAGCTTAAGATTTAGACTATGAAAGCACGCTGTAATGAATGTGATTGATGCACAATTGCAGAAAGATATCCAGCGTCAAGCTTCATTGTCATTGGAAGTACGTATACATGGAGTATGCTGGTTTATGAATGTGTGTAGGAAAATAACACATTATTTAATTTTTAGTATCTGGTTCGATTGTTTCCTTTTGTTAATGATTCTGTGAAACATGCAATGGGAGAACAACTCTATGAATTATTCATGGTGAGAAGAATAAAGTTGTTGTTTAATGATCATGTAGCATAATTTTCCGCGTATATTACACATTTTTGTCTTCAAAATGATTTAAAAGTCTTAGATAAGAGAATTCAATAAGGAAATTCAAGATACATGAAGCCAGTAAAACGGTTTCAAATAGCCACGAGCTTGACTTGGAACGCCAAGTCGGGCACGCATTATACATATGTATTAGATGCGGAAAATTATTGTATATTTGTTATAGTTAAAAATACATTATTGTCCATACTTTATTGCACTAATAACTTACATTTATTCAGACCAATCCTGAAAAC
>QXVX01006972.1:1138-22118 GCA_013436065.1 Halocynthia aurantium
AATTATTAGTCAATATATTACAACTTTGTTTGGTGTCTGCTTACTGGGGGTTCGGGTTGATTGTTTCATGACTCGGGGGTACTCCGGTCCCGTTTACACAACTCCACGATCGATGCGTTGTGCTTCATACGAAATGCGTTGCAGAAGCAGTGAATGTTAAAAATGCATGATTTTATTTTCGTTAGCGCTCGTACTCGTACAGTGCATGTGTGTGTATATTTACAATAAAACTGTGTCATTATTTTACAATCAATTCATCGCGCAAATCTCGTGAAATCGATTGTCTAACAATTAGCGGCTACTATCCGGTTAACCGGTTAGCTAAAAATACAAATACACGGATATATCCGTTATCCGGATAGTGAAAATTATTGATATCCGAACCAACCCTAATCTGAACTAAGCACTGTGATGATAGTGGTGATAATGTGACTACTTTACAATTGACAACAACGGGAGTTCCCCCCCATTGTGTACAATTCTAGTTATTATTATTACCTTATCTCTGTGACTGCACGAATTCAGCTCATATAATTGGCATATATAGAAGTGTAGTACATATTTAGTTTGCTGTGAAGCACACGCAATTTAAAACGTAGCTGAAATACTGCAGTGATCTGAAATAAGTAAGGTGATGGTAGTAGTGGTAATGTGACAATTTTACAAATAAAAATGACAGGAGTTCTGCATAATTGTAGCACAATTCTAGTTACATCACAAAAAGCCCAATAAGTTGAAATGTAATATCAAATTTATTTAGGACTCTCTTTGAGCCATATTCATTAGTAGCAGTAGCAACAAAAATCACAACTAACATAAATATAATATATACTTAAGTTGTTATTCTAATATTCACCAAGCATTTTGTTCAAAAAAAAAAAAGGAATAAGTATGTACTGAAACAACCACAAACTTTCTGCAAAATATCAGTGTAATATCATACAAACCTATAGCACATAGTATATACAAACATACAAAGTTTCAAGAAAACTAACATAAATAGGATATATGAAAATTTCATAGTGCAGAGACACAAGTACTAAAAAGTAACATGGAGGAGAATGTAAACCTCTGAAAATAAAAACACGTTTTATTGAAGAGGTCACAGTGTTGAAATCTCTCAAGCACCAAACATAAAAAACGTAAGACAGTGCAGTGTGGTGCAGTACCACACGCTCATTATCAAAATAAAAAAAATGAGCATACTTCCATTCTTTTGGTTTACTCCTAATTGAAAACTGTGCTCAGTATATTTGCTATTGATTCATTAAGCTAGGTACCAAGCTGAGGCAGAATCTTTACAAATGTGAGACTAACTTCAAGCGTTCCAAGTGAATGAGGTAAGAAAATATAGTATCCTAGTGTTCAATGTGGAACTTTATATTAAAAAATCATATAAGGGGTAAAATAGTATTCTGCATCTGCATGAAAATTTCATGTGTCTGCAAATAACAGAAATAACTATTAGTAAAAATACAAGGTAAACAGCCAAATAGTTCAGTGGACATTACGAACATGCAATTCATAACTAATCAAACAGATAAAAATAGCATAATGAACTTATACCAGGTTCCAATTACTAAATATTGCAAATTTTTATCTTTGGCATTCTAGTCAACAGAAATGATTTGCATAAAAATTGATGACAAATTTCAGATGACAAGTGAGAAAAGTTTTGGTACATCTTGCGTGTTCAATCTCTTAGCTGTAAACTAGTCATATAATCCTTTTTACGGCTTCCAAGTCGGACGTTTTGAACTCATAGGCCTTGCGGTTGTCTCAGCAGCTAAGAAAAATATTACCAGTTTAGCTTCGATTCCATCTTTATGTACAATGATGGTTGTAGAGATTTCTAGAATGTTGTCTGCCTTAGGGGTACTCGAGCCCATGAGCCATCAAGCTGTGTGCCCCATGCCCAAACTGTTTCCGCTCAATGCCCCCTGGAGAATCTTTAGGCTTGCAAACATCCCCTTCTAGTATAATTATACTTAAGAAATAACTAAAATATATTGTCACAAATGCGATTAAACATGTCTGAGTATGCAAAAAAAATGTAGTTAAATGTACTTTCACAAGCCTTCCAAAACCACTAAAAGCAACTCGCCCCTATCACCCACTTTTGAATCATTGCTCATTGCATCACAGAGACATCCCAATCAAACTTGCTAATGAAGGCATTAAAACTATGGTTTATTATAACATCCCCGATTGTAGATAGAGGATTGTTATGAAAATAATCAATTTCAAGACTCCGAATACTAACAGAAAACTGTGCAGATAATTTTAAGTAACAGAATGTCGCCCATGAGATAAGATATGAGAGCGTATTAAATCCATTACTAATCTGTGGTTTTAAAAACAAAATTTACTAGTGCTCTAAAAGATGTGTGTCTTACTGGTTAAAATAAGAAAATTGATTTAACCAGGACATATTAACATCCATCAACTTCAAGTCTTACCTTGAATCGATGAAAGATTCCCGTCTGTTGCATCATCCACAACTTTTGTAGATCCAGTGGATGTATCATACCGTAAGCTGTTGTAAAAGTTCAGCTGATGGCTTGCATCATCTAACAATCCAAGTGACATTGGATTCGGTGACAATCCGGTTAATTGAGGGTGACTGCCTGTCCTGGGTATGCTAGTGTTACCTGGTGTGAATTGAAAATATTACATTGAATACTGTCTCCCTTTCACAGTTGTTATATGGCAGACAATCCCAAAATATTGGAAGCTTTAGTATTTGCCTTGGAACTAATTATATTTACTCAATGTTTACTTTTGAATTGAAGTTATCTCATCTTAATGATGATATGTTCTGCTTTTAACTATGATATTAAACACTAGCANAATGTTTAATTATGCACAGAAAGTAAAAAAACTAAAATCTAGGTGGTGGGTCAAGTTATTATAAATGATTATTTTAGTCTTTACTGGGCAGAGGCAATTAACCACGCAAAAGTTGTGTAAAAAACGTAAAAAGTTTTTTCTTGGCCTGTATCTGAAGGCTACTTCGCAATGACTTAACAGTTAACTCAATCTTTCAATCAAAATGTTAACGCAGCAATCTATTCTACTGCATAATCATTTGCGCTGTCGTCTCCAATTCAATTTACTATAATAATAGAGTTTAGTAGCCCTGACTTAGGCTGTACACCTTCTTATACAATTTCTCAGTTGTATACCCTTCTTATGATCCGGTATACACTTGGGTATACCGTACACCCGGTTGAAGAGCACTGAGCTAGATTCAAGAAAACTATGGTTTCATGTTCAGTATACCAGAAGTGCTCTGGGGGCCACACGATATATGTCCGCGCGTATAGTGTAAGGATATGTCACTCGAATTTTACAAATCAGTGCAACCTTGAAACCGTCACAATGGTAATAGCCACAAAACTTAAATACATATGGTTGATATGGTTTTTCAAAAGAGCCTATTTCGAACCCACCCAAAGTGTAGTTAGTGCATTAATAGAAAAACAAAATCACACTTCACCCGTGCTACCTGGGCTACCATAGCCTGATGCTTTGCCTTGCTCTGCTGAAGAAGTTCTTTGCTTTGCTGCGCAAGTACATGGGATTGTCCCGATCCGTTGGATGACATGTATTGTTGTGAAGAGTTTGAATTTGTAACATATTTGTTACCTGAATAAAGAATTTGAAGTATTGTTTAGTTTTTGTAAGTCGAGGAAAGTTGTGTGCCATGTACAGTACCTGTTAAAGATGGGTGATTTGATTCTGTATCCCAAAGAGCGGGGTCAACCATACTCTGCACGCTTGGGTCACTGTTAATCAGATCTGATAAGCTCGATGTACGCTTTGGTATGGACTGTTGCTGACCTGGAGAAAGAAATTTGAATTGGACAAACTGAACCAAGTTTTAATAGAATTCTTTTAAACATATGTTTTCCCTTTACTTTGCATGTTCCAAGTGTGGATCAGATGCCTGGTCTTGCAATAACTATCATTGACAATGTGCTGAGGTTAAATGTTACACTACGAGTGAAAAAGTTTAATAGTGCAGGTGTAGCTCAATACTAGCAAAATACAAAGTGTTGCCCAGACTAAAAAGTAGGTATATATGGCCCAGAATTGCTCTTAATGAGGGCATATTCGGATTAATAGAACAGTATTGGAATTTACACAAACTCAACTTTTATGTGAGGAACGAATTGACAGACGCTACTGTGCTGCCACTGGTAGTAGTGTGGCGGACTGCTGTAATACAGGCACAATAAACAAAATTTAGACTAGAAGCAATTTATTCGGTATCCCAGAATTTTATTAGGCTCTTCAATTTCTATGACTGATGAAACAGTAACACCATACAGAGTGCTGTAACACAGTTGACCCAGTCGTAAAATAGGATCACAAATAGGACACAATCCTATCAGTGAATATAGTAATACATATAATAAAAATCTTCCAAAGTCGTTCACTATACTGGTACTCGAGAATTACTTACCTATTTGCTGTGTTCGGGCAACTGACATGTTAGCAAGATTAAGGTTTGATAGATGCTGTGTGAGAGACTGCAACTGACTCGTTGCTGAATACTGACGTGCTGCTTGACGTTCTGCTAGCCTTTGAAGGGCATCAGCAATAGCTTCTTCGTTAGCAGCTGTGAAAAGAATGTGACATTGATAGTGATGCTAATCGATCCTATTCAACAACATTTAATTTGCGAACAAGCAGGGTTGCCCACAATATCAAAGTTAATTTCAGAACAATTCATTCAAGGTTCTTACCATAGGATCCCAGGACATGCCTTAAAACCCACAAGCATTAACAAGCCATGCAATACATATCATTATGAGTTTGAGGTAAATATTAAAAAGAGAATGGAGTATTAGGCTTTATACTTGCAACTGAAACCCAACGCTTAAGGTGAATGAAAGAAGCGGGAAAATCTTTTTATGGAAATTTTCAGAAATATATAAAAATATAAGGTAAATAACATTTCATTTTGCCTCAATCAAAATGGGTTGAGGTGCTTTAGCTTGATCAATGTGGTGAAGATACAAATCGATCGGCATTCTCACTTAAGTAATTGGAAACAACGGTAACATGACTCCTAGATCCATTTCAAATAAATTCATTGAATTCAATTGAATGCTGACAACCTTGATGGACACACGACATGCTGCGGAAGCTGACTTACGCTTTTTCTTGCATAGAATTCGTAGAAGACAATAACGAGGAACTGATAGATGAATATTAGGAAGACTACGGGACCTGCATAGAGCTCCTTCCAAGTATGCAGTAAGGTAGAAATAGGCAAAGAAGTATGTTTCAATTAAAGATAAAAGCAATGCATAAAAATTCCAAAAATTGGAAACAATTCCTAAGGAAGAAATATTTTCTACAAAGAACTAAAGAGAATTAATCAAATAAAACACAGTACCTCCTTGATATACATGGTTCATGAATTGGGTTGTAGGAGAAATTATACAGGAGTTTTCGCCCGACAGAACAATTGTTGTACAGAATTAAAGGTTAGGATTGTTACCTTATTTCCAACACTACTAATTAACAATAAGAACTATACCAGGTAATAGATTATTGTATATTTACTAGCGGCACCAAATTTATTGTACAATATGGTGCCTCGGTGTGTCTCCTTCTCAATAACTTTAGCAGAAAAAAATACCTGTCCCACACCATTTCCTTAGTTTTTTCATTGGTTGATCCAAAGAAGTGTAATTATGCAATGTATGTATGCACAGAATAGCCTAGTACAGAGGTGTGCAAACTTGTAGCACTCCCGGGCCAAATACACTTAACCGGATTAGACTACGGGCCGCACTCGCATTTAACATCGACTATCTACTAGCGACTGGCATAAAATAAGGGGGGGGGTTTTCTTGCAGATCAAATAAATCAACTTTACATTATTATTGCCACATTGATTTTTAAGGCAAATGACGCTTCGCTATTCATATACCATCAGAAACAGTGGCACTGAATTCCTGTTACAGGTTATACTCTATTCAAAAACCGCAGCTTCCCGAGGGCCGCAGATCGCACACCTCTGGCCTAGTACATTCGTTCAATGTGGTTACTCAAAATATTAGTGATTCAATCATTGAACTGATTTAAGGTAACAGAAATTGGTTACACAACTACCTGTTTGATAATGTAAACTTCCTGAAAAGCCTCGAGCAGGCGCAGCAGAGATGGGGCGTCCTGCCATTTGACTTGTGGCAGTATTACCTAACAGAATGAAAAAATATGAGAAGTCAATGCTTTTCTGTTTACTAAGCTCTTACAAGAACTTAAACATTTGCTGAATGCAACAGAGACTAATGTATTATGCATAAACAAACTTATAGATCAACCCATCAATGCCATTACCTAACAGAATGAAAAAGTATGAATAGTCAATGCTTTGCTGTTTACTAAGCTCTTACAAGAACGTAAACATTGGCTGAATGCAGTAGAGACTAATGCATTATGCATAAACAAACTTACAGATCAACCCATCAATGCCATAACTGTGAGTTTGATTCTCACCTGTGCATGTGGCGTGGAAAGATCTTGAATCTAATGCCTTCAATACTATTGTATCATGTCATTACACGGATATATCACAACGTTATATATAGAAAATGTTACAGAATATGGTCAGTACAAGCAGTACAAGGGTTTCAGTGTGATTAGAGAAGTACAAAAGACACGTGTTCTTAGCCTGCTTTAACGATCACCAACGTAGCAACGATGATAGTCAACAGACTGTCCAGATTGAACTGGAAAATTCTAGTTCTGAATTCTTTAAGTTCTAAACTTGCTATAAATTTGCCCCACAATCACGTTTCCATAAATTAAAGGCATCAGGACCTTTAGCTAAAAAATTTCAGAAAAAATAGAATTATAGATGGTGGAATACAATATATATGTACATGGAACTTTTAGCACAGCATCATCATTTCATTAGCACATATCAATGGTGAGCAGCTATGTTAAAGAACCCCATCCATAAGCAGAGTGAAGAATAAATAAAAACAATGTAGCACCTGAAACAGCGGGATTGAAATCGCAAGCACTTGCTGGCCTTTTCTGTGTTGCATTAGATACTGATGTAGGAGGGGTGAGCTTCGAGGAATAAATGTAAGCAGCCTGGGAGAGTGAGCTCACACTTTGACTCGGATGTTGATGAGTATGGAGGAATGTTGAGGACGGATGAGAGTTTGTGTGATGGAGATGAGATGGATTCGCACCTCTCGATGACATACTTGTCACAGATGACGTGGGGGAAGATGACCTTAAACGAAATGACGCATTTCTCCACTGCAAAGCACTGTTCATGTCGTACAGGCCAACTGAAAAAAAAAAGTATATCTAATTATATATTCCCGGTATACCCATATAAATACCCATATAAATTGCCTACATTGTATGTGAGATTCAAATCATACAAGTTTGAAAATCAATGCCTTTTCATACTCGTTTAATTCTATCAAAACAATAGTTATATTCCGAATATATCCTGCTTTCTAATTTATTAACAAACTAGCAAAGTGATGTGGATTGGAAAGCTGTCACAGGTATATTATATTCATATATTGACTGCTATCACTATATTGGTCGTGTTAGACCAGGGGTCACCAAACTTTTTTAACAGCGGGCCGGATAACTGAGAAAATGACGAGCGCGGGCCGTATAACTATTCTGTTCAATACTCACAAGCACATGTTACTTTTAAAAATGGTAAAACCACTTACTAGAAAGTAACAGTTTTAGTAAATCTGTTTCACTCCTAATAACTTTACTATTTAGACCCCAGGCTGTCCATTTCTAGCATCAGTTTCCGTTTTACGATAAGAGTTTAATTTACAAGACTATAAGATTTCGACGAACTTTATGCCACCCCTTTCACCAATACTAGAAAGTAAGAGTTTATCATTGGTACATGTTTTGTTTAACAAAAACGTATCAAAGAAAGCGACGTTAGCAAAAGTATAGTACGTCACACAAAGTCGTAGATATTCGAATCTATTAGATATTCAAATATTAAATACCGGGATGAACAAAACCGTCAACAAGCGTAAAGGACGATTGTATATGTCATGAACCATATGAAAATCACGTATTTCATGCACCCAATAGCTAAAAAATACAAGTGTATATGTCATGTGACAGCGTTGTGTTCAGTACGTTTTATCAAGCAAATTTAGGGGAAGCGGCGGGCCGTTTGATCTGATCTGGCCGTAGTTTGGTGACCCCTGTGTTAGACCAATCCAAAATAGGATTTCTTACCCTCAGACCCGAATGATATATTTTGTTCATGCATTATTCTGGAATGCATCCGTGTCGAATTTGGTAACCAACCGTTGAGAAATGGTTATGTTATTTCAAGACAAACAAACTTTCGTGCTTATTATATACACAAGTATGAGAAAAGACTAAAGCTTGGTGAATCTTCATCTTGTCTCTTACACTTACATAGATATAAAAAAGGTCAAACACAATTGCAGGTTTGCTCATTCCGAGTTTCAATAGCACAACATGATTAATTTCAAAATCACCCCTAACAACATTATATTTAGATAGTTGTGCTCTTTATTTTTTTCTAATACACTATACCTTCTCTATGTTCTTCTGATTGATAAAGATGGCCCGTGTGCACAAGTGGTTGTGTAGGAAGGTGATCGACAGATGTGAGTCGACGAGAAGGAATTCTTCCGGAAGAACCTAATGTTACTGCGGCTGACTGAATCCTCGAGTTTTTCTCCCTTCAAAAATCAAGCGGTTTACAATGTTTCATATGCATACATAAACTTGTCACTGTATTTCATATTCAAGCACACTAGACAGGATGCCATATAATGATACAAATATTTGGCTTGTCTAATTTTCAGGGGCAACCTTTGGTGAATGAATTTTGGTTGCTGGCGCCTTATCAGTTGATAAGACCTTGTTTGTGTGCAAACTAGAAAACGAAAGAAGTGTCTCATAACCGTAAACGAAGATAAAATAACCCAGCTCACCGTGAAGACTTTGGTTTGCTGGCACCAAGAAAAACAGAAGCAGATTTATTTTTATGTGTGTAGGTTGTAAGAACTTCTTCGAGCTCACTCTCTGTTGCTAAGGCGACAAAAAAGCGAAAATCACTGTCTGTGATCTGTGAATTGGCTGAAGAAGCTCCAGGATCAGGTTGTCCGCCTGGTGAATTGCTTTCTGAGCTATAAACACAAAATAGCGATAGCTAAATCCGAATGCAATAATGGATTATATATTTTATAAGACAACAAGCTCACAATTTTCACAAATTTCTATTTTCGCTGAATACTTATAAAACTTCAACAAATTCCATCAAATTCAGATTCAATTATTCTCAGCACAATACCACAACCTAATTTAATTAAATCATTTAAATCATTACATCATTCAATGAGTGTTTGCCAATGGTCTTGAATTAGATGAAGCACACTGCTTCAATAATATTGAGAATATACAAGAAATTCACCCAGTAGGCTGTTTATGTTCCATGACTTCTGTTTCTCTGTTGTAGATGTGAACGAAATCACCGAGTTGCTTAGCTAGGATACGCTTCCTATCAGGCAATGTCAATCTCCTGCTTGGCACAACGACAGAGAAAGATTGACGGAGGTTGCCCGCTGCTCGCTTGAGAAATCGCAAAACCAAATCCTGGGCGGGAAAAAAAGATGACGATTCTCTTTTTGAAATCCTTACAGAAAGCAATTTACTGATTGAAGATAATAACCATTTGTTCTTCTTGCTTGCCTACAGATTCAGGAGTTTCATGATTATGTGACTCGGATTCAGTCATCAGTCTTTGCTGGACACGAGATAAATAGGCCGAGAAGGCTTGTCTAGCTTGCACTTTCCTGTGGATTGAAAAAGAAAATTCATACAATAGCGAAAACAACCATTGCTTGTTGACTAATTTTTCGAGATTGGAATGAGTCCAGGTAAACTTTGGTATATGCTGATCTAGCATGGTATGAAAGTTTTTTTTTAGCTAGAAAAACATATAAATTTGTGAGAATTTATTGCTACAGAAAGAAAAATTTATTATATCAAACCAATCACTGTTGGTGTAATTAGACCTGTATTGTATAAACCTGGAGGCCAAGGCTATAGTTTTTGCACATTGTACAATCAAATTTACTTAGATAGTGGATTTTAAGTGACTTTACAAAACAGGAATAAAGTATGGCAACCATACTTACCCTAAATTTCCTCCAGATTTCAGTAGTTCCAACACATTGACAACCTTTTTCTGTTGTTTTGTTCTCGGGCTATTGCTGTTATTCGATGTTTGCCTAGAGGTGTTCTGTCTGTTTGCTTCTTGATTCTGCCCGCCTTCTTCAGTATCATCTTCTTCTTCAGAAGAAGATGAGCTGTCATCCATATCGACATCATTTTCTTTACTGTTTTCAGATACCGTGCTGGCATCACCACCAGCATTTTTGCCAGATTTATAAGTGTAGATTCGTTGGGAAGATGTCGGTCTGCTTTCTGGACTCTTCTCTTTATCTTTTTTGATTCCTGATTTTCCTAGCTCTTTGCTTTTGCTACTTCCTGATGCAGGCATCCCATTCATTGACGGCTTTGCAGTTGCAGTGTCTCGATTTCTTACAGAAGCGTAAGCTGATTTAGTTAGGGGATGAAGATCTCCTGTTTTCTGACTTCCACCCTTTTTTATTTTGGACATGGATGTTGAGGATAACTTGGAGGATGCTGAAGCAAGTGAGGATGTTGATAACTGGAATTTCGAGGATGTTTTCGATGCCTCCATAGGCATTTCTTCATCGTTTGCATCGTCTGACGAACAGTCGCCTTCCTCCTCTTCAGAAACATCACTCACTGCATCGACTGTCCGTGTTACTTTCTTCAGGTGGCCCTGTGCCAGAGCTTTGTTGTCGATTCCTGGTAGATGTTGTGAGACAAATTTAAGGTCTGTTAAATATAATCACCTTCACTACCAGTGTTATTTTCTATTGTCTGCAAGAGAGAATTGAGTTCTCGCTTGGGTACCATTTACAGGAGAGCTCCTATAGTCACATATAAAGTTTCTTATTCTACAGACACCCCGCTCGGGTGTTAGAGCAACCTTAAGTAAGATTTTATTCCTTCAAGACCTGGGTTTTCTTTATTCAAGCACTATTCTTAGATGCATTGGGATCTCTGCGTCAAATTTGGTTAAGATTCATTAGGAAATGGCGGCATTGTTTCAAGATAAAGAAACAGACAAAAATTTGCGAATACCATATAGAATTATTGATTTTAATGATCAATGTTTATAATTTTAAAGCATTGTTTTCCCAAAAAGATCTCAATCAATCCTTCGAGAAAGGAATTTCAAACCAAGGAAATGAACGAAATTTCCATTTCGAATTAAGAAAAGGAATTTCGGATAGTCACATCTAAAAATAATGAAAGTACAACTTACCAATAGGAGTATCCTTTTTCTTCTTCCTTGGAAAAGTTTTAGTTTTCTTTCTTTTTGAAGAATCAAGAGCAAGCAGTTTTCTTTCATACTGCATGAATCGTTCAGCCATAAGTCGATTTCGGCCTTCCATCATCTTGAAACAGAATTGACAATGAAATAGTTGAATAAAAACAATTAGAATGCAGGAACATTGAACAAAATCTATGTTGCGGTCTGATTAATTGATACAAGCAGGTTATTGATGATGAATTAACTTTATCTCAGCAAAGTTAACGGAAAAGGTCAGCATAACAGAATAAAATTTTATTCTTTAGAACACAAGAGCCGAAGAAAAGACCATATATTTCAATAAGGGGGAAGTGGTATACGGGGGCCCGACTGTATATTATAAAATTGTATTGATTACATTGCATAAATTACTATGCAGACATTAATAGACATGATATGCAACCTTTGACATAATAGTAGTCTTGGAGACGTTTTCACTACAATTTTGCATACCTGGCCTGCTGTAATACTTCTCATGCGAGCAACTGCTGAAGAGTAGGCACCTGTTGTTGGACGTGCTTTTACCCTATAGCAAAATTATGAAAGCAAATACCCAAAAACTTGCCATGAACTTACTGAAATTATAAGCACTCCAAAATAAGTTACAGTTACTTCGATCTACCTGTCAGGAAAAAGCCTTTGAGCCAACATGAAGTTCAGGCTCGACTTGTATTCCAAAAAGGATCCGTAAAGTTCCCATGTTTCGGGAGTTGGAAAAATTCGAATGAAACTGCCTCTTCTTTGATATTGTTCTTTTGCTATTCGTAACACTTTGGCTTCTTCGGAGCTAAGGCCTGCGTTGCCTCCTGAGTCCTTCGGTCCTGATGCTGAAACAGGTCTCTTGCTCTGCGTCTAATTTGTGATTAATAGAATTTGAAATGAACAATTCATAATATTAGACTAAAAATAAGGGGTCTGAACGATTTATAGTACTAGTGCAGTAGTGTGGTCCCTCCGGAAACCCGGTTAGATTTGGTGAGCCTGGGTTAGGGGGAGGGATCAGTGTCAACAAACCCTTACCCTCAACGAACCTAACCTAACAGAAGCTCACCAAACTTGAACAAAAGTAAGCAGGATTCCGGAGAGATCACACACCCGATTCATTTTGAAATTAAATGTGTAACATACAATAAATCATGAGTGAATGATGAGTAATTAATTCAGCACAAGACAGATGATCACATCTAGGTAATCTCACACAACGTGAAAAATACAGGAAGAATAGAATAGATAGTACGATTTTAAGATTAGAAATGAAGACAAATAGGTCCGAAGTGCACACTGACAACAATACATTAGCCCAAAGCTGACTTTGGTAGTGTGTTGGCCCTCAACAGTAATGTCAGGATAATAGTTATATAAGGATTAGGTGAGGGTTATGTTGACTATTTTCTCATACTGTGAACATGAAACTTATTTAACGAATTTCCTACTCATTTGATCTGAAAAATAGGCTAAAAATAAAGGAATCATGCGACAAATGGTAGCAATTGACTTTTCTAAAGCCATATTAGTGTTAATGGAAAGAGCCTGTCAAGGAATATTCATCAACCTAGTGATTTATAATGGAGAACAGCAAAGTGACAAAATGTCAAAATCTCTATCAAAAAAGAAGAAAATTGAGAAGTGATCTCCAACAAAAATTAAAGGCATTGATAGACAGAGAATCGCTTGACGGATTGTGTCAATTAGATCCTGTGATTCTGTTACATCTGTTACAAATTGTTAACAATGCTCATCCGTTGCATAGATATCTACGGAAAACAAATAAGTGATAGAAAAATAGCCTACTTAATTCAGTAAAGAAACGGTACTGTGAGGAAAATGAAGACAAAGTAGAGCAAAAAAAGTAAGGCCATAAAAGAGACGAAGACAAAGGTTGATTTGATCGGTATGGAAAAGCTCTACAACACCTTAAAATTTCAGCATCAGCATGCATGTGAAATTTCACACTGATACCACACCACTGAACATTTTTTTATCACAATCACAGCAAACGCCATCAGAGTAATATTTGTTAGAAAAGAAAATAGCTCAAGCAAGAGTGCAACAGAATAATTCCAGTGTCACACCATATTCAACTTACCCCCTGCATTGAGGAGACCCCTGAAAGGCCTTTTGAAGCTGAGTATGGTCGCTGATAAGAAGAATATAATTACTATAGATTTGATTGCACACACAGAGCAAATGCGAAATAGAATATTGGACCCAAATCGCACAACTGAAATAAATTAACCAACTAAAATGCTGAAAAGTGGAACATACAATTTTCTTCAGTAAAAGATATTGCATATCAAACTAGACCCAAGATCAAAGTTTAGCAGCATTTTTGTGTGTGTGTGTTTGTGTAAATGATATGTGATCTGCTGTCAATTTATATTCGNGCGATGACTTGGTAAATTATTGACATGAAGTGTAAAAAACTTACCGACGCAATTCTCTTTGTGGGGTACAAACATCTTGCAAGCGGTAGCTACGGGAAGCTCTGCTGCGATAATTGCTTTAATGATAACCGCCTCAATCCTCATCATTAAAGACGATGTGTCGATGCCTTCCTGCCGCAAGTAACGCAGCATCGCACTCATGCTCCATTTGTTCCCATAATCTTCAACATCAGGATCTTCACACCTTTGATGCAAGGTTACAGATCATATATAATTAATAGGTAGTGAAAAAGCAAAATGTTAATTTATTCCACGGCCTTGACAGCATGAGCCTTCAAACAGACTTAGTCTGTGCGCCTAAGTTTCATTGTCACCGGTTGCTCTCAACATGCCATATCTGTATCTTGATGTCATATCTGTGGGGTCCCGACCGGCAGCTAGTCGCTCCAGTCAACCACACATTTTTTTGAAGTCAATTATCCCGTATTAAAGTGGAACCATTGTTAATGTTATTAAAAAAAATTCTTTTATATGAAATTAAAGATTGTTAGATAATCTACACCCAGTGTTACCAGGATATGATATAAAATAACTGTGCTTTTAACTTAAGGAAAAGGGGAAAATTATCTTGCTGAAATATACTGCAACTGTACACGATAAAATCTAAGCCTAGGATAGGTGCTGAATGCACTAAGAACGTGAAATGTTTTTTCGAGAAAACACACAAACATGTGGAGATGAATAGATAAAAAATAATAGAGAAGAAAGAATATTTGACAATACACAAATANCGTTGCCTCCTGAGTCCTTCGGTCCTGATGCAGAAACAGGTCTCTTGCTCTGCGTCTAATTTGTGATTAATAAAATTTGAAATGAACTATTCATAATATTAGACTAAAGATAAGGGGTCTGAACGATTTATAGTACTAGTGCAGTAGTGTGGTCCCTCCGGAAACCCGGTTAGATTTGGTGAGCTTAGGTTAGGGGAAGGGATCAGTGTCAACTAACCCTTACCTTCAACAGACCTAGCCCAACAGAAGCTCACCCAACTTGAACAAAAGTAAGCAGGCTTTCGGAGAGATCACACACCCGATTCATTTTGAAATTAAATGTGTAACAAACAATAAATCATGAGTGAATGATGAGTAATTAATTCAGCACAAGACAGATGATCATATTTAGGTAATCTCACACAACGTGAAAAATACAGGAAGTGTTAATTATCAAAGTGAGAATAGATAGTACGATTTTAAGATGAGAAATGAAGACAAATAGGTCCGAAGTGCACACTGACAACAATACATCAGCCAAAAATGTCTGCGTGCTCATTTCATGCCAACATTGCTGACTTTGGTAGTTTGTTGCCCATATTAGTGTTAATGGAAAGAGCCTATCAAGGAATATTCATAAGCCTAGTGATTTATAATGGAGAACAGCAATGTGACAAAATGTCAAAATCTCTATCAAAAAAGAAGAAAATGAGAGGTGATCTCCAACAAAAAATAAAGGCATTGATAGACAGAGAATGGCTGGATGGATTGTGTCAATTAGATCCTGGGATTCTGTTACATCTGTTACAAATAGTTAACAACGCTCATCCGTTGTATAGATATTTACTAAAAACAAATAGTAATAGAAAAATAGCCTACTTATTTCAGTAAAGAAAGGTACTGTGAGGAAAGTGAAGACAAAGATTAGCAAAAAAAGTAAGACCATAAAAGACACGAAGACAAAGGTTGATATGATCGGTATGGAAAAGCTCTACAACACCTTGAAATTTCAGCATCGGCATGCATGTGAAATTTCACACTGATAGCACACCGCTGAACATTTTTTTATCGCAATCACAGCAAACAGCATCAGAGTAATATTTGTTAGAAAAGAAAACAGCTCAAGCAAGAGTGCAACAGAATAATTCCAGTGTCACACCATATTCGACTTACCCCCTGCATTGAGGAGACCCCTGAAAGGCCCTTTGAAGCTGAGTATGGTCGCTGATAAGAAGAATATAATTACTATAGATTTGATTGCACACACAGAGCAAATGCAAAATAGAATATTGGAACCTAAATCGCACAACTGAAATAAATTAACCAAATAAAATGCTGAAAAGAGGAACATACAATTTTCTTCAGTAAAAGATATGGCATATCAAACTAGACCCAAAATCAAGGTTTAGCAGCATTTTTGTGTGTGTGTGTTTGTGTAAATGATATGTGATCTGCTGTCAATTTATATTCGGTAGCTATGATTACAACACTAATGCAAAGGAAAGTAAGAATAACATTAACTAGATTAGAGTCAAAACCGGCATGGCTTGTCATTGTTGGATGTGGGTATACACTAGGTAGGACGATAGGACGAACCGTATCATATTGCAAACATATCAGATGACGATAAAAGCCATCTTCAGTAGCTGAAGGAGGCACAATGGGAGGGCAAAACCATTCGAAGTGTTCAAATAATACGACAGACACCGGTAGGAGGGTCGAATGGGAAGATTAAATATCTCTTTTTGAAATAGAGATTATTGTACCTAAAACACAGCATACTACCAACAGCAAGAAGATCTTACCGATGGAGCTTGTTACCAGAAGGATTATAAACACAGTTTGCATTACCAACTGTAGCAACATACTACTATCCCAATCAGAGGCACCACTGCCAGTATCAAAATTACCAATTTTAGAAATTTATAATTTCCAATTAATTTATTTGTTACAATTTTTTCATAAATCTCACAGAATTACATACAGATTTGATATACCAATATATTAGATGATGGAATCAGACATGGATTTTGTCAATTTAGTATTTAGATTTGAGAAAACAAATAATTATTTTTATTTCATTATTTTTCATTACTTTGAAGGGTACACTTACCTTTAGTATTGTTTGACTACGGTTCAGTGACCCGGGAGAAGGTAACTAGTAGACAGTAATATGCAGCAATAATACTTAGAAGCATGTGGTTCAATAATCCACCATAATGAAATAGTCACAGACCCTAGACTAGTAGACTAAACCTAGTCTCGCAATCTAGCATGTTAACGCTTATTATTGAAGAACAAGAAGTTCTATACTTCACACAACATTTTAAATTGTGTATTACAATTTTTCAAAACTATCTGTTTCAATATTGATCCCTATTTCCCTATATCATATCAGTAATCTATGTGATTGTTGTGTAATATTGATCTTAATGATAGCACGAACGGCAGATAAAAGATAACAAAGTTAATTCCTATATTGCTACTACTAGAATTAATATGCTCTATATTTCAATAGTGTTCACAAGTTATTAAAACCTTGGTAAACAACTACCATATATATTATTATTTGCTTGTGTAGCAGCACTTCACTCGGTCTCGAGCAGTACAGCGGAAACAATAGATCAAGGTGGGAAAGAGAATATATCATTTGATACATTGGTGGTCATAGTATACAGCAATGATTTGAACATGTCTTATCAGAAGGTGACCTTAACCACCAAAAAAGGATATATTATCTTTAGATCTAACAGACATATCAAAATCTAATTACAATAGTCATGCTCAGTGGTTCGCAACCGGAGACACTTGGCTCCCTAAAGGAGGAATTTAAAATTCCTGGGACGAAATTTGCCCATGTTGGGAATTTGGAAAAAAGCTCAGGGTTCTCAATCAAGTTGTATGAAAATTTGTAAATATGTGGTTGATTTTTGTTCTTTTGTTTTCTGTAATGATCAAGCGTCTGGGGTTGGTAAAGGAGGAATACAGAAAAAACGTTGAGAACCTCTGGTCATGCTTAAAACATGTATTCAATTGCACGAAATAGGATGTAACTGTGTCTAATAAAAGATAAAAAGTTACTGTTTGCTGTGTACTGAACAATGAAGTCAAATTAAATTAAGTATTATCAAGATTTTCCTAAAGTGATACTGGGGAATAGTGTCAATTTAACTCAAAAGACATTCTTTATCCAGGACATATTAAACCTATCTAACCTACAAAATTCTACTTACCCTAATTTGATCCTTCTTCTGACGCCTTGTTAAAGGATCCACACATTGAAAACCTATCGAATGATAACAAAAATCCAATATCTTCTGATATGGTTGTAGGAAGATTTAATAATAAGTTCTGTTGGTTGCTTTCAAAATCACAACTAAGAATTGAATGACTCCAACATGATCAGGAAAATATTAGATGAATATCACTCTTAAATATATGTTACTTGTGAGTTTTTTTTAAAAATCATGTGGGGGACCTAGACAGATATCTTCTATCTTGGTAATGTATATATGCATGTTAGATACAGACAGAGATTCACAGGTATAGTGTGACAGATTCAAACATCTCTGGAACACCCTAAATAAAATGGGCCAAATCAAAGATTACATAAACATTCCCATCTTATACATGAATTTTATTGAAGTCTTACCTGGTCCCTCTGCTAGTTTTTTTATTAAAGGCAAAAAATATTACTAACAATGTGCATTGGACAGGGATAAATACCACAAGGCGGTACCAAAAGAAGGGTAAATCTTGGGTGCAACAACAATTCCAACATGCATTCTTACAACAGCCTATCTGTTTTTTTAACAACTAAAGAATCATACCTATTAAGCTGAAGAAATCTGAAACCATACATGACTTAATCTTAAGGTCCAAGGGAGCATCACTGCAAAAGAAAAGGTTTCCAGTAGAATCTTTGTTCACAAAGGCAAAAAATCAGAACTAAGCACTTACCAGGCTAAGGACGGTGAAAGGTTTCCTTCAAGAAGCCAAGGTTTCAGATTCTCATCGACCAGGATATCAAAGCCGTAAAGTTCTGAAATTAAATTAGAAAACTTGTAAGAGGAATCATAAATTTGGTAATGAAATATTTTCAGGATATTGACTGTGTCAAGAGAAATTCAACTTTATTTATTTTCATGCAATATCATTTACAAGTCTATGAATGGAAGAGGTTAGCATCAGAAAAGGGATATAGAAAAAATCTACATTGGTTGTCTACACACAGGTCAAAATTAGAAAATTGTAACCTCCTTTTGGGTATAAGGTATGCTTATGCCATATACTACTTCAAATGTACATACAGCCGATAACCTTGGCCTTTTGCTTGAAATCACATTGTGTTAGCTATTATTAATCAGAGTGTGTTGTTATAGTAACCGATTCATGTACTCAAGTAGTAGTAGTAGCAACCACATTATGTCACGGCGAGTTGTTGCTTTTTATTGACCTACGGTTATCAATGGGGGAAGCGACTCGAACAAAGAGTCAACAATAAGATTAAGGATAAAAATCCCCCACACAATAGTTTAGGTATTAGTGAAACCGCAGTTACGTAGTTTTTAGAGTTTGATATTGAAATCTCATGAAACTATTAGTAGTTCGATTTTTTGAATATTTTGTGGAAAAACTTTCCAATAGAATTTTGAACCAATTTATTTTTTAATCGATCTAATGCCCGATGGAAATTACTTTTCATTAAAACTAAATTCTCAATAATCATGGCTACAACAGAAGATGTTAATGTTACTGGTTAGCATTACACGATTACGCCATTGTGATTGTAGTGTCAGTGGAAGACAATAGAAGTAAGAATAGAAATGATCCTTTTAGGAGCACTAATTGTGATTGAAACAACAAAGGGCATAGGTGAATTGGATCGAACAATGGTGAACTTTCGAGTATATCTCTTAAGTACATTCCAAACAAGTTTGTCACAGTTAGGATTAAAGTAGAATCTTGAAGTCTGCAGGTCATTCAAATGCCTTTCCTTGAGCTTCAACTCTTGTGTACAAAAATGCCTTGAAATTAAAAACAGCAAACCAAGTGCCACAAAAGTAAAGGGCAGTGCTTTTACAGGAAACTAAGGATACAAAACAACTTGAAATACTCTAGGAATGGATCCTATGATATATTAATAGGCAAGAGATGATCTCCCAGATTATTTTCCCACTTGAACCTGAATTCTTGTTTTCTGACAGCTGTTTTGAAATTTGAATCATTTGATACTTTGATATTTTTGACACTGTTGTGTCTCATATTAAATGCACAACCAAGTCAATTGCATCCCATAATTTAATAAGTCTTATCCACAGTTGTCATTTCACAACAATAACTTTCATTTCATTCATTTACAATCCCCCAGTGGCAAAATTACATAATAGCATCAAGTTGCCCTATTAATGGTAAAAAGTTACTGTACAGTTTTTCGGAGTCATTTTTCTAAGCATTCATTGCACTGTCAGTCTTACGAAGATTCTATAGGTACATTACCAACAAAAGGAAATACAATATTGGACAATAGATATCAAGAATGACTGACAAATCTATTGCGATGACTTGGTAAATTATTGACATGAAGTGTAAAAAACTTACCGACGCAATTTTCTTTGTGGGGTACAAACATCTTGCAAGCGGTAGCTACGGGAAGCTCTGCTGCGATAATTGCTTTAATGATAACCGCCTCAATCCTCATCATTAAAGACGATGTGTCGATGCCTTCCTGCCGCAAGTAACGCAGCATCGCACTCATGCTCCACTTGTTACCATAATCTTCAACATCAGGATCTTCACACCTTTGATGCAAGGTTACAGATCATATATTATTAATAGGTAGTGAAAATGCAAAATGTTATTTTATTCCACGGCCTTGACAGCATGAGCCTTCAAACAGACTCAGTCATTGTCACCGGTTGCTCTCAAAATGCCATATCTGTATCTTGATGTCATATCTGTGGGCTCCCGACCCGCAGCTAGTCGCTCCAGTCAACCACACAAGTCAATTTGCCCGTATTAAAGTGGAACCATTGTAAATGTTATTGAAGGAATACTTCTTTTATATGAAATTAAAGATTGTTAGATAATCTACACCCAGTGTTACCAGGATATGATATAAAATAACCGTGCTTTTAACATGAAGAAGAGGGGAAAATTATTTCGCTGAAATATACTGCAACTGTACAAGATAAAATCTAAGCCTAGGATAGATGCTGAATGCACAAAGAACGTGATATTTTTTTTGAAGAAAACACACAAACATGCGGAGATGAATAGATAAAAAAATAATAGAGAAGGAATGATATTTGACAAAACACAAATAGTTGATAGTGTTGGCCATCAGCCCAGGGACATGA